>VDFB02108681.1:0-15096 GCA_007258455.2 Sequoia sempervirens
TTTTTTTTAAAGACAATGACGACACAATTAACTACTTACAGCTATAGTCAATGATCATGATAGTTAGAAGCAAGGATAGAAATGATTTTCTATTTTTTTAATTTTTTTTTTAGTATTAGAGTCTACTTACTTTGGGTTGGTTTAACGTACCTCTTACATTCCATTGTGTCAAAAACTCCTCACTCCCAATAACTATACCTGCAAAGTCTACATGTCTTGGCAAAAACATAAGATCAAAGGTAGTTGGCTCATGATTACTAAGAAAAGCTACAGAAATTAATGGTAGTTTACAGCATGACAAGTCACATACAAGAATCAAAAGAATAGTCCTAAGGGCCCAACCTAATTCCTCGGGGGCTCGTCTCTGACGGCCTTGCCTACGTATATAATTCACAGAGGAATCGTAGTTCGAACTTTGAGTTTTTTACCAACTCATTTTATTGACCAACAATAACACAATAACACTAAAGTATGGTAAGCTCAATTCTTAACTCAAGTGCAACACATGACTCATACACAACACATTCTAGAGGAGTGGGTATGCAACCATTTCTAGGGTCCATTTTCCTAGACAGTTTCACGGTCAGCTACCACCCACATAGGTGAAGCCAGGGATGGGAACCTTGCTAAGGATATATGAGGTTTTATAGTCCAAGGAGGTTCTATTGATTGCTAAATTTGCAAGAGATAGAAATTTTCATGTTTACTTATACCTAGGTTTATCTCTCTTGATTTGATACTTACTGGTACCCCAATACTAAGGATTTGTCTTTTACAGGGAACTAGGTTTCATGATCACAAAATTTACTATTGATTCACTAGGATGAAGTTTACGTAATTCATAAATTCACCCATGGTGAGAGAAAAGTAAATAAATAATAAATAAATGAAATAGAGATCTTGCATACTTAACCCAAATTCAATACCAACTTTGCAAAATAAATCATAAGAGAAACTCCCATGTAAAGTTCTTACAAAAATATAAGTTAGGTATTAAAACAAGTATCATTCGTCATTCTCTAACTACACAAGGCCTATATTAAATAAGATAGGAGCATATGATGAGTGAACAATCAAAATAGTAATTCTAATTGCTAAATCAAAATAAAACTAAAGGTAATAATGTTCTACAATCATCTTTTAAAATCCTCTGAGAATATTTATTTCCCATTGATTACCTAATATCCCTTAAAATATTAAGGTTGATCTATTCTACACATTCAGTGTTTTGGAACCCATCTACATGTTATTACAACTATTTGAATTAGAGAGATAACTATTTGATCAAAGCCATAATACCATTAGTTGAAGCATAAAGTTCAAGAGTAATAAATAACATTTGACTTCAAGAGATTCAATTACTAATTACATTTAATTGTTTCTTGAAATAATCTTAATCACAAGGTTAGGAAACTAAACATTAACATTGTTCAATACAAATCTACTTCTATTAGGGCATCTCATATCATAGCTAAGCAATATATATATCAAATAGCAATATATATATCAAATAGATAACAGTTTGATTAAAATTTCCCCATATAACCATAAAAAGAAAGGTGATTATAATTACATCAAGTAATTCTAAATACCCACCAAAATTAATAAGATGATTAGTAAGTGGTAAATTTATATGGCTTTATTTATTTGTTTGTTTATTTACTTGTTTGTGTATATATAAATACCTTATTTACTTAAAAAGTAATTACCATTATGACAATAATGAGTCACTCACAACCTAATATAAATATATATGCTCTAAAAGAAATCCAAAATAAAGAAAACGTGGTAATTCTTAACCCTTATTATTTTTTTATCTTCTTTAAACGTATAATTCTTCTAAAAATCCTTTAAACGAGGAGTCTCTTAAAAGCTAAAGTTAGGAAATATTAATGATGTTAAAGTATCCTATCACCCCTTTTCTTTTCTTTTTTTAATTTGTGGTTTGTTTTTACCTTATTACTACCATACAGGCTATACTTTATTAATAGAGGTTTCGATATTTATTCCAGCCAAGAATGTTATTATTATTGATACTTTTGTTTGACTCCAGCTTCATTGCTATTGTGGTCAATTGCTGCAAGTTCTGTACTCACTTTAATTGAGTTTTGTAAAGTATGTCACATTTTAGTATCCCTATGCAATTAAATTTAATATTTTATTTTTATTTTTTTAGTTTTGTCCAAATGATATTCACGAGACGTTTTTAATAGGTAACTATCTGTAACTCTAACTGCAGTTAAAATAAAATATCATAATGCAATGAAATATTTATCTCCGGATGTGATTTGTTTTATTTATTTATTTTGGTTAAACTTCCAGCCCCAAAGCTACCGCCCAAAAGAAGTTAATTATATTAAATAAACACTACCATTAAAGATAATTAAAGATAAAAACACAAAACTACTATATTTTATTAGATGCCCAATCACTAGCACAAAAGCATGTTAACATAAATATTTTATAAACATTGGATTTTACAAGTCTTAAACTAGATTTTAGTGCCCAAAACTGGGAATGATATTTTTTTTTGTTAAAGTTTGCATTCATTGAATCCTAATGCCATAAGTGCAAAGACTCTGATAGTCAAGGGAAACAAAATAGATTAATAAAATATTCTAATAAACAAAAATGCTATCACTTCTACTGCTTCACCCTTCTTTTTTTTTTAAACTCCGCTGTGGTTAATGAAAGTGCAGAGAATATGTATGGCAGAAAAGAAGACACAAATTCACATTAAAAATAGGAAAATTATAAGCACAATAACTACCGTAAATTATAACCCGCATTTTTTTTTTGTGCTTATGGCAGTCCATTTATTTACCTACTGCATCACAACAATTTCAACTGACTTTGATTCTCTATATGCCACCCATTTTATCTGAAATTCAAATGAAGATTTTAGCGAAATTATAAATATGATGGAAAAGTGTGCAGTGTTAATCAGGCATATATTTTTTTCAGATATCATTTGGAAGGAAAAAAACATGTGTTGCTTATTTTGGATGGTGTGGATACCATAATGTTAAAACCTAACTGTGTGCATTGTTAGGAACTTGGCGGTAATTTTTCATTTTAATAAACATACTCTAAAACCATCACTCGAAACCTTATTTTCAGGCTGCAGCTCACCAAATTGGAGAAGTGAAAGGTCAATACCAGAGAGAAAGAGTTAATTGAAACCTTATTTTTAGGATATGTGAAGAAGGAATTAATTGAAAAGGCCTTGAAATGTGAACTGCAAGAAAACCAACGAAAACCCCCAATATTGTATTGGAAGAAATCAACAAGCATTCATCAATCATTTAATTTGTAAAATATTTATTTCAGCTAAGAAAAAAGAGAATAAATTTAAATCAATTTAATTAGCGATTTGATCTATTTGTTTATTTTACAGATATTTATATTGTCACAATAAATTGTAAAAGGGGAAATAAATTCGATAATTAGTTGATTGAGATATTTAAATTTATAGGATAACTTATTTTTCATGTATAAAATCATGCAACACAAAAATATAATTCACTTTCATAAATCACTTTAGCAAGTATAAACATTTATATTTAGTTCATTTGGAAACCAAAATCATATAGAAAATACAAAATCAAAGGTAGCTTATCTTCATTATTTACTCTAATATTTCTTATTCAACATCTAGTGTAGTTCAAAACATTTATAATTTTCAATCTTTCTAAGCATTCAAACACTTTTGAAGAATAAATAAATTGATTCATTTGTATTGTTATTTTAACATTTACATTGATTTCAAACATTTATTATCAATGTTAAAAATCACAAAGATACAAATCATATATTGAGACCTTTTCATCTAAATCAAGAGAACCCCAAACTTAATTTTAGATAGTTGCATACAACACCCAAACATCAAAAATAATGCACAAAACCTAATATTCATATTCAAATAAAAATCAATTGAAAATACACAAATCAAGGCTTCAAATTCATTGATAATGTATGGTATATCACACCTTTGTGTTCATGACTAGGAGAAGATAGGGTTGAAGTTTTGACAATGAATTTACAACTCTCTATCAAAGTAAAAGAAGCAAAAACTTTAGAGTAAACCATATAGGAAAACGTATTATTGAAATTACTACTTGATTTCCTACTCTTAAGACATATTATTTTGTAGTAACGAGGAAAAAAAAAGTAAAGATAGTACTTACCTCATCCATACAAAGCTTGATTCCACTCTCTTAATTGTTTCACGTTGACATCTCACATTCCACTCACATTCTTGAGGAAACCACCAAAATTCTGACTATATCATCAATTCTTTATTCCATCCCTATTAGGAGCTCTCAAAATTACTTTCCAAGAATCAAGAAATATTATATGCAAGACAAGGACGCATTAGAATTCTCCTACATGCTTCGTTACAATTGCTAGTACAAAATATCAAATGAAATAGAAACAACATGATCTTACTCATATGTCATTTATTTATATTTTGATAACATTACGAATCATGACTAAGTAGTGAGTCACACATAACCATTCTTATTTTTATAATGTTATGTATAAAATCTATGCTTACTAGACCCATTATTGTTATGCAAGTAAAATAATACACAATACACCATAAAACATATGAGCTCTACATCATAAAGTACTTGTTACCATATCATATAAATTATCTAGATCCTTTTAAGGAAATGATCAAGTGGTCTCACACCCTCTCCCCCCCTCTGCCCTAACCCTTAAACCCTACCCTTTATCTCTCTCCCTCCCACCCCTCTCTCTCTCTCAAGTATCTCCCTCCTACCACCACTCTCCCTCTCTCCTCTACCCTTAACCCTTAAACCTAAACCCTTTCACCCTTTGTCTCTCTCCCACTCCACCTGTAGCCCTCACCCACTCTCCTCTCTCCCTCTGCCTTAGCCCTTAGAGCCCTGCCTTTGTATCTCTCCTCCCCTCTGCCTCTGCACTCCTCCTCTCTCCTCTACCTTAACCCCTTAAAACCATAAACCTTGTACTCCCTGCCGCTGTCTCACCATACACTCCTCCCTCTCTCTCTCCAGTCTATCCTCCTGCACCCCCTCCCTCTCTCTCCTCTCTACCCTTAACCCATGGAAACCCTGCCCTTTATCTCTCTCCCTCCCCCTCTCTCTCTCTCTCTCAAGTCTCCTCCCTCACCCCCTCTCCCTCTCTCCCCTCTACCTTAACCCTTAGAAGCCCTACCTTTATCTCTCCCTCCCCTCAACTTTGCTTACCTCCTACTGCCCAGTACTTATTATATATTATAATTTAAAAAATATAATTTACATTTATATTAATATTAAATATTATGAAATGCAATGACAAAGAAGAAAGAAATATATATTTAATAAGGTGGATTCGACCAAACCCCTTGAATCCATATTTTATTATATATAAAAGGTGTTGATTCGAAGATTCCTTGATCAGACTCCTAATGGATTTGAAATTTTGAATTTTATTGGTGAACAAGTGTTAGTGAATCCCATATTTTCCTCACCTCTCGAGGGCACCAAAATTACTTTCAATTTTGTACTTGAGCTTCGATTTGAGAATGAAAATGGAGAGATTTGAGAGCCCAAACTAGTATCGGGTTTCCTCAAAGAATAAAGCTATCAAGATATAATTTTTAATATGTTTTGATTTTATTATCTCTCTTTTTTTTTAAAGTTTTATTAAATATAGGTTTTTCAGAAACTCTTTGTTCTACACATGTGGAAAAATAGAAGATTATCCAAAAAAAAAAATTAAAAATATGAGTGCACCAGATATTGGAGTCCTTGATCCAACATAACAAAAAAAAAAGAATTTCGATACATACAATAAAAGTTATGTGTTATATGACCGCTTGTTATGTCACGAGATTGTAGGTAGGTTTGACTTTCAAACTTGATTAAAGAAAAAATATTTAATAAAAAACTATCTAACCCAGTGGAAGCACTAGATATCGGAGCTACAAATCTAAATTTGAAAGAATTATAATTTCATCCTTCAAGGAAAAAAATTTATGTGTTATCACGATTAGCGTCACTTTTTAAAATGTTGGTTTTAGAAAAAACCCGTTTTAAATCAGGAGATGGAAAAAGGAGTCTGATCTTATTCAAAATTTTTGAAAAAAATATTTTTTTTTAGAATCTGAGGACAAAATGTGTGAGACTCTAGTTTGTATCATCTTCAAATTCCTAACATTTTAATTGCTACTTAGGTGCTAGAGATGTGAAGATTTAGTTTTAAAAATAAAAATCGGTCATCGGTTTGGCCAAAGGCAGCATGAAGCCACTATTGTGGGATCACCCAAATGTTTTTCAATAAACCTATCAATTGGGACTTTATTAAAGTAATTAGAGATAGAAATGAATAATGTTAATTATTAAATTCAAAGTAAAACATAATTTATATTGAGGTGGAAATCTGAGAATCTCCTTTAAAAACCCTTTTGTTTCATCAATTTTGGGAAAAAAATGTCATCAACCACATACCCATCATATTGCCACTTTTTGGCCCATCATGATCCTTCACATACTCTTTATAATATCATTGAACAATGTTATTGATACCACTATTCGTCATTTAGGTGTTCATTTAGAGACACAAGTTTTAAACAAAAGTTTGATAGTGGTACTTGTTATCCTTCTTGTCTATCTTTTGTGCCCTTTTTTATTATTGCAAGTTATGGCCTCTATCATATGCTTTTACTGATGCACTATACAACTCCGAGTACACTATCACTAATTTTTTCAGTCATAATATTGGACATGTTCAATTATTTGTGTGTACGTTGATACATCATTATCTTCAGTCAATATATGCAAGCATAGTGAACTAAGCTTAGTAGACAGATCCTCCATTTGGATTGTTCAAGATTCTTAAACTTGTGATAATGTGACACTTATCTTTGTGGATTTTGAGATGTAATTGAACTAAAAGACAAATGATAAATCAATCATTACTAGAAAATTTGGCATTTTAGATATAAATTTGTTCATTTGGAAAAGGATTGGTATAGAAAATTGTATGTGGAAATACATAATGTGATTTCTTAGAATTTAATTATATTTAGTACATATGTGAATAGTATCAATAAAAAAATGCATGTCAGAGGCATGATAAAATAGAAAACATGTATTTAAACACATTTTTTCTATCATACAGGGTTAGGTGATGACACTTGCTAACAATACATGCCTAAACATCCATCAACGTCTATCTGTTAGTCTTATCTCATAATGATACCATTGTATGGGGATGGGGCATTATGTTATCATGTCTAACACATGAATTTTTGTAGGTAGAATAGTTTATGCCCTTTGCTACCAATACAAGGAAAAACTAGAAAAACATGCCAAAACATATGAGTTTTTCATATATTTGAATGAACATTCAATTATTCACAATTCTAGTCAAATGGAGAAATGACAAATATGATTGCTAATAAATATTACTAGTGTTAGCAATAGGTTAGATTGAAAATTAAATCACAATTATACAATTTAATATGTTTGTTTAATGTTTGTACAAGCTGACATGTTGCAGCCAACACAACATATAATCCAATAATAATGAAATTTGGAATAAAATGAATTCTTTGTAGCACCAAATATCTTTAATTTTCCAATTTAATCTATCACTACCACTTGCCTTCCTTCTAGGTGGTTGATATAGGTGATGACATAAAAATTGAATATAACAAGGCGAGGCGGATTTAGGACACTTAAGAAGACGTGAAGCATTTGCACTAAATAAAGGTGATTCTAGCTCTCATAGCTTGAATTTCAAGTGTACTAGATAGTTAAATTACCAAAACTTATTTTGCATTTAGAAGTTTTGATTTATTTAAATAGATGAAATTCTTATTGTGGGGAATGCAAACAATTTGTAGTTTAATTTAAATAAAATAAATATTATATTACTGTGTACCTATTATATCCCAAAAATTTATGTGGACATTATTTCCTAATTCAAGTGTGAGTGTTACATGGGAAATGCTCAGATAACCATTGAATAATGATACCGCATCATTTTAATTATCTTTCTCATAATTATATAATATCTTGCATTATTATTCCCATGAACATCGCTAAAATATCTAAATTTGAGGCTTACATTTATAGTTCAAGCAAATCAACAAAGTGCAAAAAAAGGTTATGAAATTTGAATTGTGAGGCAAACTCATCTAATGAAATAATTAAAAAAATTCTTACATCTTTTCCAACAAGAGTGGTATAGAATGGTTGAAAATAATGTTGCATGAAGTATATATTGTGCTCTTTATAATCACTAATATAAAATACATGTGGTCTTACAAGTAATTATACTCCTATGGTATTGATTTTCCAACTAGAAGCTTTGCATTTTTCCAATGTGTTGCGTAAATTTTTAAAAATGAGTGTGAAAATATGTGTAGTACAACTTAAGTTATTGATTGTCATATATCGAATCATGTACAATATACATAACAAATTATCTATATTTATATTAAATTTTATTGTTTGTGATTCTTGGTGAATTCTAAAACTTTTATTCTGAAAAGAGTGTGAATCAAATTTTCCTTGCTAAATACACCTTCAACTATTCATCTCATGAGAAAGAATTTTTCAAAAAATGTATATGGTTGTGATCCCACCACCTAATGGCATCACCTAGATTGAATACAAGTTACTACAACTCTTGGTTTAAACAAATTGAATCATTGATAGTCAATTTTAGGATGATTTCTCTAACACTACATCGGTATAATTTATCTCCCAAAATAGAACAAGAACCTTTAGATACTTGGTAATTGGATTAGATATATTTGCAAAAGAATATAATATTTATCATTTTACATTAGAGTAATTCTCCATTTAATTTGTGTACCTTTGTTTAGGTGTGAAGCATCTTCACATGGTTAGGTTACATAAGGTTGTGATTAAGGAACATTGTTATTATTATTGTTATTACTCATTATAATATACCATACCAAATGCCAAGGTGAGGGCATAATAACACACAAATGGCCATTAGGCTTCCCAAATTTTGTATTGGGAATTGTTGTTTTGTAAACACAATATGTTTTGCAATATAGAAGCCTCTTTAAAAATATGAGTATTCCTTTTTGCCCATTTTTGAGCCTTAGAAACACAATTTTTTCTCAAGCGTACAAAATCTCTTGCCATGCTCTCCCTACATTGTGAAGTGTGTACTATGAAGTACACTATGTATTGACGGTTAATAGAAGCTGCCTTTAATGAGAAATGTGTTATTTGATAAAATAGAACCCCATCTATACATTTGTACATCTACATTTCATGAAAAAGCTTTGGTATAAGTAAAGGTAGGCTTCAAAACGCATTGTGTTTCAGAGCCTGCACTACACAACGTTCACCATTCTCAGCAAGTTTATTCATTATTTCCATTCATGACGATAAATTGGTGTTCTTGTTGTTTTTAATGCACACCAACATATATAGACTTAAAAACCATAGGGGGTTGGGTACATTGTGATGTGGAGGTTAAAAATATGGTGTTTCTTTATTATAATGGAAAAAGGGGTTTTGAAGGCACATGAAGCATACAATTTTTTACATTACACAAGATGTGCAAGTTTAACTATTTACCTTGAAGCTTGGTCTATGCCATTAAGTGCAATTAACAAATGATAATGTGTTTTCAAACATCATATACATGTGTGAGGACATTTATAACTCAACACATAACAACTAAATCAGTTAGTCACCCATGAGCTCAATTTGGATAGCTTTCCTAATTTGTGATAGTTTTAGAGTGAATATTAAAATCACAAAATTAAAAAACCCTCAACAAAAAAACACATAAAAAAAATTATATATCAAATGAAAAACCCTTTTGCAAGGAAAACCCTTAGAAACCCCTCAATTAATACCCCTTTTCACA
The DNA here is from genome assembly GCA_007258455.2 of Sequoia sempervirens. Classification (NCBI taxonomy): domain Eukaryota; kingdom Viridiplantae; phylum Streptophyta; class Pinopsida; order Cupressales; family Cupressaceae; genus Sequoia; species Sequoia sempervirens. Next base: position 9,889 of record VDFB02108681.1, read on the forward strand.
ATGAATACAATGTTCAATTCTTCACAGTCCTTAGCCAGAATGGAAAAATGGCATATATTTTTGGAAAATATACATACCTGCTAGCGAGCTTCCTGCACTTGTCACATGTGTTTTGTTAGGGAGAGTGGCCACTCTGCTTTAGCCTCTGAATTCCTACAACTCCCTTCTGAGCTCCCCAATAACCTCCAAAATGTGAATGTAAAAGATGGTGACATTTTGGGCTTTTTTAGCTTTCCAACTATAGACAATTTTTTAAAAAATTGATGATTTTGATGCATCCGACATGAATTTTTATGGGGAGAATAGCCCCATCCAATGGATGCTCTACTTCTTCCACCCAATGCCTACAAATCCCTTCTTAGCATATGGGTCTTTTATGGCTTTCAAAAAAACAATTTTAAAATATTATGACGATTATGGTGCATCTAATAGGCATTTTTGTAGGGAGAATAACCTCATGCAACTTGTCAATATAAAATACTAGAATCAAGCTGTTATCCTTGAAAAAATGCATGTCTTAGACATGATAGCATAATCAAACATGTCTAATCCCTAAAAAAGGGGCATTACGTTATCATGTCCAAGACATGTGGTTTTTATAGGGTGATTATCTTTTGCCATTGGACACAACTTTTCTCCTTACAAGAACACATGTCAGAGGCATCATAACATACAAAAACAAATTAAGACATACATAGTAACAAACACAACATGATGGGATAGCATTGTGCAGGGCCTCTTAAGATGAGCGATATAAGAGACGAATTTGGTAGATGGGAGGAAGCATTATGACAATGTAAACAAGGAGATAATGGTAGCTTCAGGTAGTTTTTCTTGCATTTTACCGATTGTTGGCATTGTGCACGAGAGTTTCACCATAAAACTCACCGACTTAGTGGCTTGTACAAGAAGCTATCCTTGTCACTACATTATGTGCACCACGAGTATTTGAGGCTGGAATGAGTAAGATTTGTGTTAATTATAATAATTATTATATTTTAGAAGATGCACATTTAAATATGATATTGCAAAAAAAATTGTAGGTTGGAAAATATTCTTTGTTGTGAATTTTTTCATTCTTCACATCGAAACCTAAAGATTAGAGAGCATGGGGTGGATTTGGAGGTGGGGGATACATAAAACTATTCAAATTCACCTGAGGGGTGGCTAACCAATTAGGTTGTTACTTGTAAAGGGTTTTAAAATAGTATTTGGGTTGTAGGTTTCATAACACCCAGTGTTTGGCAACCTACAATTATACATAGATAGTATGAATGTATTGATTTTTTTTTTATTTACATAGTAACAAGTCAATTGGTTAGTCACCTCTTGGCTCAGTTTGGTTAGTCACCCAATTTTTTCCAACCTACAATTTTATTTATAGTATGAATATCTTCAAAACCTTTTGTTTTGTAGATAGTAAGAATGTAATGAAGTTCACCTTCAAAATATATAACAACTCTTAAAGTTACAATAAACATTAGATTTCAATATGTTCATATGATTGAAAGAAAAAATACACAATAATTACAAGTTGGAAAACATAAGGTGGGTTGGTAGTTATTTCATTCTATGTGCTTAAATCTAAAGGGTTGATAGCATAGGGAGGAGTTGTAGGTGGGGGATACATAAAACTAACCAAATTGAGCCGAGGGGTGACTAACAAATTGGGTTGTTATGTGTAGATGGTTTTACAACACTATGTGGGTTGCATGGTTCATAACACCTAGTGTTTTCCAATTTATTACATTCTTACTATCTACAAAACAAATTTTTTTCAAGACAATCATAAAACAGAGAAAATTGAGGCAAAGGACCAATTGGGTTGTTACTTGTAAAGGGTTTTAAAATAGTATATGGGTTGCAAGTTTTATAACACCCCATACTTTCCAACCTACAATTTTATAAAACATTATGAATGTAGCGAAAACCTTTTCTTGTTTACACAATAGGAATGTAATGAAAGGCACCTTCAAAATTTACCACAACTATTAGTTATAGTAAAAATTGCAATTCAGTATCTTCTTATAATAAAAAAAAAATGCACAAAATAATTGTAGATTGGAAAATGTGATGGGTTGTGAGTTATTTCATTATGTGGGTGAGGGATACATAATTGAAACCAAATCAAGATAAGGGGTGACTAACCAATTGGGTTGTTATGTACGTAGGGTTTTAAAATAGTATGTGGATTGTAGGCTTCATAACACCATCTCTTTTCCAACCTGCAATTTTTTTGATAGTATGAAAATATTTAAAACCTTTTGTTATTTAGACAATACGAATGTAATGAAAGGCACCTTGAAAATTTATAACAACTCTTACTTAGATTAAAAATTTCATTTCAATTTCCCCATATGATTGAAAAAATATATGCTTGTTGACAACAAGCAGTGTAATAAATTTTGTAACTTTAACTATTCATAACACTTGCAACTTTTTTACATTTTACAGACAACTAGGGAGGTGTACTTTAAAAGGGAAAGTGCTTCATACTATGATGAATGTTGTTGAGATGGCCGACACACTTGACAAGGTGTGTAGTGGTGGATCTTCTTCAAAATTACTATGTTCGATAGACATGTTGGTAAGATCTGCTAATATAGGATGCATTCAAATTTTTAATTAATCACCAACACAAATAATTATGATGTTGACTGAGAAGTGGGAATGCTTTAATCAGGAGGTTGGAAAGGTTGTATAGAGGACCTCCCCTCATTTTAGGAGAACACTGAGCATTGAAGTAGCAACATGTTCGATAATTGATTGTGAACTTCCCATTAGTCTTTTCTTCCAATGCATCAATTAGAATGCTTTACAATTTCATTTATAAAAATTCATTTTTGTTACGAATATAATAATTTTGATAGTATATCATTCATTTGATTCAAGTCAATAATTGGGGAGACGATCATGCTTATGGGTCGTAGTCCATAACAAAGAGGAAGAGGATGAGCCTAGTGAGCATGAGGATGCAAAGAGTGATCCTAACAAAGAGGTGGGTGTGAATGAAGCACATGGTGATGCAGAGGACGAGAAGGTAGATATAATTGCATTGTAGATAAAAGTACCCTTTGCTTGACATGGGAATAATTCATGATAAATTGGACTTAATGAGGTCTTAATCTAGTGTTGTGAGGCATTTTATGCATCCACACTTGGTCTTGGGCCCATGCAAATTGAATAACATGATTTTAATGACATCTTGTAAAGGTGTTGTAAAGTGTTGTAAGATACTTTCACGCTTTTCTAGATTTAATAAACTCATTTCTCCCTAATGGGTATGTGTAGGATCATGGGGGTCCAAACTAGGCCTCTAAGTGGTGATGAAAATTTAGAAAATTAGAGTTAGGTAACTTGACATAAAGATTTGAATAGGTTATTAACATAATTTGAAAATTATTTAAGAAAAAAATTTGTAGCAAATTGAATGTAGTTTCAAGGCTACTAGTCTTTTTTTTGAAAAAAGTAAATTTGTTTTGAGAAAATTTGAAATTTCAATATAGTGGTACTAAAGTTTTAGGAAAAAGATAAGAAGCATGTGTGTGTGTGACCACCCTAAGTACAATAAAAGCATAATATTTATTTCTAAATTTTTAAATATTAGTAGAGGACACATGTCCAAATGTGCCGGATTTTTTTTTGTAATTTTTTTCCACATAAATAATTAGTTATGATTTTTTTATTAGAACTTTTCATAATTATTAAAACATCTGTGTCTAACCACCATAACTTGGTCAAAAAATTATGAAATTCAATTTTATTTTTTTATCCTATACTATGCGAAGCATATAATGTGGTGCATCTTATAGATTTGAAAAATGTTAAGTAGTTTGAAAGTTATAGAATTTTTTCAATCAACTTATCGATCAGAATTTGAAATGTAATATAGGTAGAAAATCAATAAGAATTATTTATTTAATTCAAAATAAGGAAAAATTTATATTGGTGGGAAAATGACAATTTTTTCTGTAAACCCTTTTCATTTGATGAAATTTGGGTAAAAAAAGTCATCAGCCACAAGGGCGAACTTCCGAAAACTAAACAAATTTTTAAAAACATATTTTTCGGGTTGACTTTCCATGTTAGGAAATCCCAAGCCTAATCTCGAATGGATGTCCATTTTGGTTTGGTAGTTACCGAACCAAAATGGATATCCGTTATTACATGGATATTCGTTAGTTATATATTTTTATATTATTTATAATACATAATATTATATAATATGTATTATATATAATATAATTATATAGTATTATATATTATGTATTATTATATTATATAATATTACATTATACTATATTATTACCATATATAATATTATTACAATATATAATATTATGTTATATATATTAATATTATGTAATATAAATTATATATATTATATAATATACTTAATACATAGTATATATTATATACTTATTGATGTGTGGCCAATTCACAAGAAAGAGAGAGAGAGAGGGAATGGGGGGGACTTGAGAGAGAGGGAGAGAGAGATACCTTAGAAGTGGGAGTGAAATACCTGAGAGGGATGGGGAGAAAGAGTTGAGAGGGAGAGAGAGAGAGAGAGAGGGGGCGAGAGAGGGAGGTATAATATATTTAATATTATATATTATATAATATATATTATACATTGTCTCCCTTTGAAAATGAGGTGGGCTTTTTCTAAGTAGAATTAGTAAAAGGTTGTCACATCAATCATATCCTATAATAGGTAACACTATTATTAGATAGATTTCCCATCACTTGCAATAATGGTAGGAGTTGAAATATAACTCGTATGGCCTTATAAAGGCTTACAAAAAACTTAAAAGCCCAGCTAAATATTAATAATGATAGGATTTCCCTTCAATTTTCCCACCAAGCAAGATGAGTTGTAAAGAAAACTTAAAAGTAGCTAAATATTAATAAGAGCAAGGAAAATTTACCACCGATGACAAAATTATTGATGTGCAACCAATTCACAAGAAAGAGAGAGAGAGAGAGAGAGAGAGAGAGAGAGAGAGAGAGAGAGAGAGAGAGAGAGAGAGAGATACCTTAGAAGTGGGAGTGAAAGACTTAAGAGGGATGGGGAGAGAGAGCTAAGAGGGAGAGAGAGAGGGGGGAAAAGGAGGTATAGAGGGAAGGAGAGAGAGAGAGATATATAGTTTGGAGGGAGGGAGAGAGAGAGAGAGAGAGAGAGAGAGAGAGAGAGAGAGAGAGAGAGAG
>VDFB02108683.1:0-13975 GCA_007258455.2 Sequoia sempervirens
TTTTAGGTTCCAAAAGTTTGAATTACATCATTAAGAAACCTTGATGAGCTTATTATCTTTTAACAATGCCTTTATCCATTTCATAAGATTTTACCATGCAGAAGTTGAACTAGATCCAAAAGATTATTATCAAGATTAAATACACCAACAATATATAGTGTTTAAAATAATTTTTGTCTCTTAGTGACACTTTAAACAAAATATCAAATCATAAAGAAAATTATTATTATTAAAAACTATAATATGAATATCCAAAGGATTAGCATTATTGTTAAGATTATCAAGATTAAATACACCAACAATATATAGTGTTTAAAATATTTTTTGTCTCTTAGTGACACTTTAAACAAAATATCAAATCATAAGTAAAATTATTATTATTAAAACTATAATTAAAATTATTTTAATTCACCTTTGCAATCACAATTTTCTTAATTTCACCATGCATGTAATATGAACTACCTTAAGTTTATAAAACATTGTATATTTCAAATGAAAATATTTACACATAAGCTTCTCTTAGCTTCAAGAATATTTATTCAAATATTCTCTACTGACAAGGCCAACCACGTGAAGGTGGAAGCTTGCATGGCCTCCCCTAATTGACCTAAGACAACCACAAAACAACACAACACCACACAAAACAACACAACACCACAAAACAATACAACATCGTACAAAACAACACAACACATACATTTTATTTTATTTATTAAAAATCATTTATATAGCTTTACATGTGATTATTTTAGTCATTTGCAATGGTGTTAATATGTGAGAAGCTAAATATTTATTAAATTTTAATCACATTTTTTTTTTAATGTTTTAACATTTTTTATTAATTATAGATATTAAAATATCATTTTATAATTTCAGTGACATGCTTATGTCATTTTATAATTCATTATGCTTTTTTACATTATATTTTTGTAAGACATTTAAAAAAGTCTTATTATTATGACAAGTTAAAATGTTTTTTTTTTTTTGTATTTTTTGTGGCATGGTTATGTAATGTGAATATAAAGTGAATACATTTTCTTTTTGTAATGGTAATTTATGATTATCCTTTGTGAAATATTTTATAAATGATGCATAAAATATTTAGGAAGGGATTTGTGTTGTGATTAATAAATGGTAAATTTATTTTCAAAATTGTGGTTTGTAACTTTAGTGTTGAGATTAGAATTAATAAATTCTTAAATAAAAATTTAACATTAATCAAAATTATTCAAAAATGCAAAGTAAACGAGGCACAAAACTTAAAGAATGGTCTTGGCCTATCAACCATTCTTTAAGCTGTCGGACAAACACACAACCTCAAGGAATAACCATGGCCATTGGCTATTCCCTTCGGTCTTTAGAAGGGGTTTTTAGCCCCTTCCAATAAATTATTTTATTAAAAAATATATTTGTACATGTTACAATGCTATTAGGTCAATGTGCTTGACCAAAGTATTACTAAAGAAATGGTCAATGTCTAATTCCATCCCTTGTTGCTCTAAATACAGACTAGAAATGTCACTCTTAGGCTTGCTATTATGGTTAAAAACGACATACAGAAAATTCACTACAGCAATTCGACGGAGTCAACAATTCACGGTGGGGAAATTAAAATTCAAGGCCATGACAATTGATCACTCGAAAAATTAATTGCATTGGCGTTTAATTTTCCATGGTGGTGAATTGCTGGTGGCAGTGAATTTTCCTGCGGTTAATTGTTGACAGTGAATTTTCCATCGGTGAATTGCTGGCGGTGAATTTTCCTAGAGCCGTTAAAAACACTTATTGTTGGAAGAGTAGCCTTCAACCTGCGTGTTCCAAGAGCAACAAGCTACAACTGCCCACAACTTGCTGACAATTTGTAGTAGGATTCAAGTTGCAGGGAGGGGTTGCGAGCTTGCACAGTCTACTTGAATTGTGTGTAACCCTGTCAACCTGTCATATCATTTAGTCATAAATCAGTCTACCATAATATAGCAAATATCAACATTAGATTTAAAGAACACCATGAGTTACATAGACAGTAAAATAAATAATGCAAATAATCTAAAATCCATCTAGAAAATAAAGAACTGTGTGATGATAGTAAGTAGAATTGTGTGGTGACAGTGAACAGGTGCTTTACCTCTTTGAGAAATCAGTTCTATACAAATGAGCATGGAAATAGAGAAGATGAAAAAGCAACATAAGGAGTGACTGGCAAAGACAAGTGTGCAGACCTAGAAAAGTTTCAGAATAACTAGAGCACAATACTTGAAGGTTATGTTAAAGCATCATCATTCTACACTGAAAATATGAGAAGTGGTGACTACTTCAAAATATAAAGAATTGGTTGAAAGACACAAGTCACGAAGATAATGACAGAGTATGTGACAGACATGCAGAACACCTTTTCACGTCTTAAAAATATAATGAACCTCTGTGACAGGCCATAGATACAGAGGTTTGTGTAGAGACCAATGGAGCATCCCTAAAGGAGATCACTCGGTAAATAATAAAGGGGCAGCCTTCATCAATGAGGATATCCAAAGAGCCTCGTCATCAAGAAAGAAAAAAATTGGCTGATTTGAAAAATTCTGCAATAGAGTGTTTTCAAATCATTAGCAAAACCTTTTAAACTGGCATTCAAATTTAGGGCCACTAAAGGTAAGAACAAGAGACAACATGGTGGAAAGCTTCTTTATACAGACGAGAATATTTTTCTACAAAAGAAAAAATGGTGAAAAGAAATTTTCAAGGCCAGTTGTGGTGTTCTCTATGCAAGCAAGATCTTGGATAAAATGACTGCAAAATTTGGGATGATTTGGTCTGCTGATCGCCTCAGCAAATTCTTTATGCTTAGTCATGTAAACTCTGCTCATAGCCCCTGAAACCATTCTAGAGTACTCTTCCCATGATGATATGTCGGACTAGTTGGTTGGGAAGAAAACAAAAAAAATCTCCAGGTTAGAGTTAATTGAAACTCGGACTCCTATTGCAACTCGGCCTCCTATTTATCATCACAATTATAGGAAAGCGTTAATTGAAACTCGGCTTCCTATTGCATGGAACTGTAAAACATTCAGACTAAGAGGCTTTCATGTAATTAGCTATACAATGGGGCTGTGATGATAAAATTGGTTTCGTCGAAAAGAATTATATGTTTTCTTCTTTGTATTAAAGGAGGATAAAGATCTTAGTTTTAAAACTGGCCTATATTTTAGGGGGTAAGAGAATCCTATTTGAATCATTGGTTCATGGATTTTAATCTAGCAAAAAGAACACCTAATGTAATTCCTATTTGTGTGTAACTTCAACATCTATCTCTTATATTTTAGATTATAAACTTTTGGCTACCATTAGCAATGCTTTAAGTTGTTTTATTGACAAGACAAAGCCTAAAGGTAGCTTTGCATGTGCCTGAATCTGTGTGGAAGTAGATTTGGAGAAAGGTTTCTTTGAAATCATTGAGCTAAATTAGAATGGTTCATCATATATGCAGGAACTTGATTGTGATCAATTAGTTACATTTCAAATGTAATAAATGTCATGAATATGGTCACTTTGCTAATGACTGCAAAAAAGAATAAAATATACTTCATGAACCCCAAAACTCCCAGCACACTTTCATCATAGCCAAAGCAAATAAGTATGTCCAATAAAAGAATGGTCAACGAAATCAAGCCATCAATTCAGGTTAAACTACTGCTGTTTCAAACAGATTTCAAATATTAGGAGAAATTTTTCAGTCCTTCAGAAGAGGATTTGCACAATTTTTGAAGTCAAAGTGAAAGGAATGCATAATAAGGAAGAACAGCAAAGCCCTTTAGAGGGAGAGCCTGAAGTTGTTATGAGAGCAAAGCACAATGGGGTAGAACAACAAAATAAATGATAGAAAATAATATTTCAGATCCTCCAAAGAGGGAGGATTTGATTAGTCCTGTGATTTCTATTGCTGCTTTGGACAATAAAAGGGATTTTCAATCCACACCTTCTCTCTTAGTTTTGAATGACCCTTTTTTTAAAATATGTAAACTATGGATGTAGATAGTTGTCTTTGAGGATTCCTCTCAAGGAGAAGATGCTAGATGATGACAAACAAATCACTCATTCTTCGAAAAAGTTCTGATTCTTTGATTTTGATCTGTTTTTGTTGTAGTTTAATTGACTTGTTTTGTGTTGTCTTGTCTTGTAATTTCAAAACATTGACTTTGAATCATAATATGCTTCTACTACTATTTTTTGTGATTAATCTATAATATTTCTTTGTTTTAAATGTTGAAGTATGCAAACTTTCAAAGAAATTGCAACTTCAAGATAGAGAACAGTAGCAGTAATGTGTCAAGATCACCTTTGAATTGTCTATTAGTTTTTTCTGCTTGGAAAATCAGATGATTTTTTTTTTCTATTTTATTTAAATTTAAAGATTTCAATCAATGCTCTGAGGACTCTGCAATCTAATAATTGAATAAATGCGCAAGGACTCTGCCACCAACAAAAGCATTGGACAGTTCCAGATGTTAAACTTCGGGAGTCATTATGGGTATCAATTGCTGAAGTTGTATTGACCATCAATACTTTCTAAAACATTTAAGATATTGCTGAGGATACTTCAAAGGTTGCCTATGCTTTCACCAAAATTCCAAATGCAATCAGCATGATCAATCATAGCTACCTTATACAGTCAATACTGTCTACATTGATTACATTCCTTTCAATGTCCAGTCTTTGTCTTTGGATGTTCCATTAAGTGGAAATAATGATGCAGTTCATTTTTACATGAGATTCATTATATTTTGCAGTGTACTAATTCTATCTAGTATATAAATCCTCACAGTTGCTTCAAACACACACTTAAAGATTTGGGGCAGAAGTTGGGAGAACCATTTTGACAGTGTCAAAACATGATCAGAGATGCTAATGTCTTCATTGATTAGTCCAAAACAATGTTTCATGTTTATAGTATTGCAGAGATATATGTTATATAAAATTTATGGATCCTATTGAACAAACCTTTACTTTCTGAGCATTGAGCGGCCGGAGCCAAATTACTATCAGCAAATCAGAAAAGGCACACAGAACACATTGGATTGAAGAGAATCCAATGCCCGCAGAAACACAAACAAAACAAAAACACATAAATAAGTTTTTGTTCCACTAACATCTTTTAAAACAAAGTAGCAATAGCTTTGCGGCCATAGCCATTAACAGCCACAAAACAAACCAAAATGGAACAGAACAAAATGGAAGGCTAGATTCTTTTGTGCTAGAGGTACATGGAAGGAAATTATGTCCAAGAGTAATGATCTATTCAAACATCATCCAATTCAATAATCAAACAATCAATAAAAAATTTACATCTCAACCACATTGAAAAAATAAAAAATTTACATCTCAACCACATTGAAAAATGATAAATATGTATCCTATATTTATTGATTATTAAACTAATTAATAATTAAGAATTCACCCAAATGACAAAATATTTAAAAGGGCAACGATTCCTATCTTAATAATTAAGAATTCACCCAAATGACAAAATATTTAAAAGGGCAACGGTTCCTAAGATAGTAGAGGAAAAGACAAGCAAAATAAAGCTAATGAAGAGGACAAAGATGCCAACAATGTGCATTGTCCAATTTGTAAATAGGAAGTGTTTTAATAAGTGGGTGTGGGCAATGAACGGGATAGCAAAAGAAGTTTGGCCCACATTTAGCAAGTTCTTGGCATTTAAAACAAAACTATCAGTACCTGTGACATTTTTCAGAAGAGGAGGTTGTTGTTAGTGTTGGACACTAATTGATCTGCAATTACCATGATCATTAAGTTATATTTGAGGCTTGATCAGTGATCTATTAGCAAGCATAAATAAACTAATATTGCACCAAGATGGAACCTGTCTAAATCACAATCAGATTTTTGTACTGCTGACAAGAATTACGGTGAAGGGCTATGCAGATGGAATACTGATCAAGAAAGTTAGAAAGGAGATACTCATGACGACTTCATTGCATCATGTTAAAATGTATCTACATTATGATCTTATTCCACATTCGATGTGACTGTAAATCATGGTCCAAGAACTTCCAAGGTCATTTCCATGATTATGTAGGGCACTGTCAAGGTGACGAGGGAGCAAAAGCAGCCCATGTTTCATTTCTGTGTTGAGGATGTCTGGACCATGTCAGATGCTGAGAATTTAGAAGTGACTCTAAGGGGATCAATCAGTTCCACTTTATATTTAAACAGTGAATGCGAGAAGAGGTTGATCAAATATAGTGAAAGGAGGTCAGCAAAACTAGCCTTGATGGATCTTAGATGAAGGGTTGTATTGATCAAGAATTATCCATGAAGACCCAAGAAGAAAGAAGAGGAACATCTACAATTGGAATAAGGTAGAGAAACAGATGGGTTCACAATAGCTTCCAGAACGGCACCAAGCAAGGAACATTTAACCCAAAACCAAATTACTACATTCCAGTATCCCTATATCAGAAAATGAATAATTCCAACAAACCTACCAGAGCTTCCAAAACAATGAATGCAATAAATATTTAACCCAAAACCAAATTACTACATTCCAGTGGTAAACGAACTTCACTATTGTAGTTACCTGATAGTTTAGATTACTATTGTAAATTATTTATAGGTTCTGTAAAATATTTGAAACCCAATAAAAGACTACAAGCAGGGCATGCACAGACATACCAAAAGCCCATTAGGCAGCTAGATGTCCTATGAGGTTGGCAAAAAATTTGAAGTCCAGCAAACCCCCAATAACGATGATTTGAACAAGACCTCTCCAATGGGTTAGCTGTGCAGGCCATAAGGAGATTCTCATCTCTTCTTCTCTGCATCGGCTCTCACTTGGTTCTGCATTTCATTCCTGCACTAGTCTCATTTCATCAGTCCTTTACTCAACCCAAAAGGATTAAAAAGAAAATCTCATTTCATCAGTCCTTTGTTCAACCCAAAAGGATTAAAAAGAAAAAAGAAAACCACAACTGCACCTAAATTTAGCTTCCACATTTTTCTGTAAGAACATAGAAATAAACATGAGTCAGTCTATTAGAAATGAAAACAAATCAAATTAAAGCAGTGTGTAAAGAGAAAATTACCTGAAAGAAAAATATTGCCCTAACTCAATTGTAGCTTCCTTTCTCTGCCTCTTTCCTCTGCTCTGCCTCTTAATCAGCTCTGCCTCTTAATCTAAGACCAAAAATGAAAAAGAAAAAAGAACAGAACAAATGAAGAAATACCAAACCAGACAGACCAGACAGACCAGACCAGTGTGCACACTATGAACAACCCTTTAACCAAACTCTAAATCCTAAGAAAAATTGAAATCACTCAGAAAAAATAACAATGAGAGAAAGAACAAACATTATCAAAAATGAAAAACAATCAGAAATGATCTAGCTATAACTGAATGAAAAACAATCACAAAGCATTTATAATTTGAAATGCTCTTTACCCATCTCCAGAATTTGAATTTCTTTCCCGTTAGTTTGTTATAGAGAAGTTTGAATTTTTTTTTCCCTCCTGTCATGTCTCAACAGAATTTTGAATTTGTTTCCCTCAGTTTGTTACTCTCAACGGCTATCCTGCTGTGCATGGACATAAAAAAAAAAGACTAAAATTTGTATATATTCTTTTCACAGGAAGCGATTAGCAACAAAGGTCTGCCCACTAAAATAATTGAATAATTAGCTAAAAATTCCAAATATTAATGAAAAATAAAGTGAAGCGGCTTTTCAAAAATGATTTCTAAGAGAAATCAGACTTTTAATAGATTTGATTTTCAAAAAATAAATATAATAAGAAAATAAAAGGATATAATGTGAATTTGTAATTCACATTGTGGAGTCTAGTCCTTAGATATTCATGCATTTTGAACATACACACTTGAATTCCTTCTTCAATTTACAATTCTCTTTGTGTTATAACATGGCCAAGTCTAGTTAATAGCAATGTTAAGACTATTTATGTTTCTTTATGCCTCTTTCTAATATCAATTACAAAAAGCCATCAATCCAATTCTCATCTTTAATTTCATTATATAGATATAACTTATTCATGTTATTTCAAACTATGCGACCTATAAAACGTCTTAAATTCAATTAAATTTTGAAAAATTTACATCATATTTAAAGTCAATAAAATTATACTTGAAAAAAAATTAAATATAGTTATACTATTTAAATGTTTAGTTAAATTTTTGAATAAATTATTAGACGATTTGGGAGAAAAATATAGCACATTGAGATGAAAATTAGTTTTTTAGTAATTACCTTCATTAATTTATGCACTCTTGTTTATATATATAAACATGACACACAATAATGCTATTAAATATGTAAGATGCATTTAAAAGTTAAAAATCAATATACAAAATATCATATATATAAAATTTATTATAATTATTTTTATTAGATTTTAATGTTAAACATTTTAATGAGCTAAAAAATAGTTAATTTATTAAAAAGTCAAATAGTTTAAAATCAAGAACAATTCATGTCCTTGAAATATGTGAATTGATTCATTTTTCATAAAATTAGGCCATACATATTCCAATCAATAAAAAAAAGTCATCTTCTACCATTAAAAATATGGTTCATAAGATTTTGATATAAAAATTAAATATACCTCAAAAAAACTAATTAATAAAATAAATCACTTAATATTTAAATTATCAATCTATTTCATATAATAATATTCTCAAACTAAAGTCTCCACCCTACAACACCCACTTTTGAATAGGAGGGAAACTAAATTAATGAAAATAGGTTAGTAAATTCAATAATTTAAATATTTTGTATTGCAACCATACAAGCTCTTTATTAGAGGAAAAATGAGACGTATAAATAAATTCAAATTTCATTTTGCAATATTGTGGATCCTAGAATCTCGATTGTAACATCATGAGCAAGAGAAATGGAGCAAGTTGTAAGATATGTATACATTCAACACAAATAACTCAAATATTTATATTGATAAAAAATTGATCTAGTTTCATCAAATAAAATCTAATGTTCAAATAATATTTACTAATGTAACAAAAAAACTAAAAAATACACTAGAAATTTATATATTTAAATCTTAACAACTCATTAGACCTTCAAATTTTGATGCATATTTTGACACCAAGATGTAATACCTCTAACTCACTATCAAATATTAAACCAATTTTTTTTAATTTTAAAATTAGCAATTTAATAGGTGAACCATTTAAACCAAGATTTGAATTAAATATATTTTTTTATTTTTTTAGGTCACAACCTAACTGGACCCCAAGAGTTACTCAAATGAGATTAAATTTGATTCAATGTTGCAAGGGTTCGAGGGACACCAGCTATTAAACCTCCACTTGCAAAGTTACGATGAGCCTCCACTACAAGAAGATACTTGTATAAATGATTTCCTTTTATTAATACTACAAGGATTGTTCTTTGGTAAACTACATACATAATCAATGGTTGGTCCTTCACTATCTTACCATGGATCAAAAAGTGAAAAATATCTAATGAGCATTATTTTCTTAGCCAATTTATAGGGTTTTTATAACTAACGTGCAATTGTATCATCACATTCACAATGGATATGCATAAACATTGGAACATGCTTACAATGTTGGTTTCAGGTTTCATGATGGTGATTAGGTTGTGAACATGGTAAAGCATACCTTTGATGATCTTCAGGGCTATATAGTAATATTTTTTCTATAGATTTGGAATGATTGGTGAGGTCATTTAAAGGAGTCTAGTCCACAAAGTTCATACATGCTTTCAATCTATCAATCATACCTACATATATCTAAGTTATTCAATGTTTCTATCCCTGTCAAACATTGCTATAAGTTGTGTCACTTTCAAGGTTTATGTATTATCACGAAGTCTATAAAAGGTCATGCAATAAACCTATAAGGTTTGTGAAGGATTTTAAGAGCCTGTGGAGCTTGTAAATTTTTTTATAAGACTTGAAGATCATTTAGTAGATTCAAATGAATCCTTAGGATATGTAGGAGTTTACAAGAAAATGATGGACTATGTGCATGTTTGAAGTGTTTTATTTGTTCTATGAAGAATTGATTGAATCTTTGAGTCTTCATGTTTAAAGCTATAAACAATGTTACTTATCTCGAGAAAGAAAATGGAATGAGAGGCATGAAGGATAGGTTGGACAACTTGTATGATTATAAAAATTCTCCCTTAAGATGACCCAAAGAGTGCATTATTGAATTCGTTTGTCACAACACTAGGAGATAAGGGGACTATCATGGTGGATGACATGAGAAAAATGAGAAGTAATTCCATTGTTTTCAAAACTATTCACTTTGATACTGAGATTGGCATGCAGGATCTTGAAACCTACATGCAAGTGGACCCACAAATTCTTTGAAATAAATAGTGGGATCATTCTTCTTAAAGAGAAACATCTCATGAATTTGAGTTGTGTTTTGGGCACCTCATTTGTGTCATGTTTTGATTGTTCACCAAATCAAGTTATTGCTTCATTAAAGCCTTAGAAAGAAATTCCTATAGGTGAGTCTAAAGGGTAAGGGATATCAACATTATTGGATTTAGTAGGTCTAATACATTACAAAAAATTTATTCACTCAATCACTATTTAATTTTCTCATTAGATCCATCGGTCCTTTGTTTCCATTTTGACTATGATAAATCAAACTACATCTACCTATAATGGCATAAATTTGCACCCTGGGAAAATTCCCCATTTATTTACCCCTACCTTAGAAATTATAAGTCTGGTGATGCAAAACTTGTCCCTATCAGCTTATCCCTTCCATGTAGACTTGTCTTTTTGCATCAGTCTAGAGGAATTCTTGTCAGGAACATGCACATGCTGCACAGACATCTACACACCACACTGCCATCCTAACAGGATTCTTTCCCTTGGAATCTGCAAATGAATTATGTTTTTGGTTGGATGTGAAGCTAACGCCTTTTGTCAACCCTTGACCAATGACAAATGGTTGTTTACCTCCATTTTGAGCATTCAAACTTCATTCTTTCATTCCTTCATGCAAATTTTCACTCTCAACCTCATTCTTGCTCTCTTCTTGATCATTATTACTTCTTGCTACTACAATCTCTCTTCTTTGATCCTACAACACTTGTTGCAACACTATATTGTTTTTGCAGGGTCTATGAAGCTCCATCCTTTTGGTAAGGCATAGTCTCTCATCATCTTCTCCTCTTGGCCTTGAGTGCTAGTAGAAGGGAAGGTGATTTCGCTCTTTTCATTTTATTTTCATTATTGTGTCTTATAGAGTAGCATTTAGGTTATCTTTGCACTCTATTTGATAGTGTATTTCCCATTCTATCTTTATCTATTTTGTCTATATCATTTTATTTGACTATCTGTGGAGGTGGAAACACCAAAATAAGGATCTAACTGAAGTAGACCTCAAAGAACAACCCAACTTTTTTTCCCATTTTTGTGTGTGTAGGTGTTGGTTCATCCATTTGGATTTTAGAGTTGAAAGATTGGGTTTCGCGAATGGAACAGTATCTTTTCCTACTCTTTCTTTTTCATATTCACACTAAAATAGTTTTTCAATATTCTTCTTGTTGTACTTTTTTCTTTTTATATTTTCTCTATCAAACTGTAAAATCTTTGTCAGTCGGTTCATAAGTAGGCCCTCTATTTTTTTTGGCTATTTATTAGACCTCTGTTCATACGAGATGCCAATGCAATGCACAAAATTTTGATTCTTGTACTACCATCATCAAATAGTGAGTTGTTTGGTCTATAATCCAAAACCTCTATGGTTGGCTCACCTGATTTATGAAACACCTGTTAAACAATCTGAGGTAGTTTAGGGTAGTTCGTTCCTTGGGACTCACCTGTGACCTCAAGCCTCGGGGGTGACGAATTCCCCTACTCTACATTTTTGGTGAACCTGATGTAAACTCCTTTTCATTTCATGGTATCGAGAATTTTTCTCTTGTCTAATAGGCGTGTTGTATATTTGTGTGTCACAAGGCGTGTAAATTTTTGACCCAATATACAACCCCTAGATAAGTAGTTATAAGGACTCTTGGATATTCAAAAGCATAATCTAAGTAGGTCATCTTCTGCAAACTTAGTAACACAATCTCAAAATTTTCTAAGACCTATGAAGCATTGATAATTCATGATGTGTAAGGGATAGTTAAGTCTATAAGTAAATAGTTTGTCTCACATAAAAGCTATTAAGGGCCATTAGGCTTATAACATTAAATGAGTCAACAATGGTTTGATCTTTCAAATCAATAGTATAACACCAAGCATAATGTCAAATAATGACAACTACGGTTTGAGTTTCTTGACTAAAAGAGTCTATCAATCGTCCATTTCAAAGAGATGCAAAAGAATCATCTCAAATCATATATAATCTACATACACTATGCATTTGTGTAGTCTAATAGAGTAGACCTTTAAATAAGCAGTGTATATTCAGAATTTCAGTGTCTTTACTCTTTGAGAATTTTACTAATGTTCATTTTTGGATTGCATATTTAATATTTATTATTCTGATTTTCATTGTGGAGGCAACCATTTTATATTTATAAGGCTTCATTGGTTTATGGGAAAGTTACTTTCAATTTCACACATTCCATCTTCCTTTTTGTATGCAAGATGGTCTCTAATTCTCTCTATTTGCAGCATACAGAAAATTATCATCCCTTCATCTTTTCGAGTAAAACATCCTGCTTGCCTATCTCAAAGAACTACCAAACTTGGATTCTACATTTTTTGTTAATGTTTGTACTATTTAGTCTCATGGTTCTATTTTTTATTTTTTGGTAATTCATGGACATTAATATAGTTTTTGTTTCTTTCTTTCTTTAGTTGTTGTGTCTAATGTCTTTTTGGTATTTTTTGTGTAGAATTTGAATCACTGAATCAAGAATGTTAGGTGGAGAAAATCAAGGCTTGTACCCATTGTGGAAGTATTGTAAACATGTTCTAGGTCTGAAGGGTTCAAGTGGAACAACCACGATCACATGTAAGTTATGTGAAATTTCATGGAAAGGTACTTACATGAGGGTGAGGGATCATTTCCTTCACATACCTGGAAAAGGTGTTGAGCCTTGTCCAAATGAGGTGGAACGATATGACGCTATGAGGGATCAAGAAAGGGTTGATGGGAAAGTTTCTAATTTGAGCTCTCATACTTCAACACACAGGGGAAATTTTTGCAATTCAAAATCAAAATAGAGAGGCAGAAATGGATGTGTCTTCTAGAGATATACTAGCAAGAAGTTCTCATAAGAGACCACACATTGGTAGCTCAAACCCTGTTGGAATATTTTTTGATGTGCAAGGTTGAGAAGTGGTTGACGTAGCGATTGTATGCTTCTTTTATACAAATGGAATACCGTTTAATGTTGCTCACTCACCTATCTGTGGAGAGATGGTCCAAGCTATCACTAATTTGCACCAGCTAGGTATAAACCACATATGTATGAAAAGCTTCACACTACTCTAATTGATAAAGAAAAAAATTGATTAGAGAAACAAACTGCACCAACGAAAAGAGTGTGGGCTACAAAAGGATGTAGTATTGTGATGGATGGGTGGACAAATCCTAGAAATTGTCCACTACTTAGTAGCATGGTAACATGTAGCAAAGGGCCTTATTTTTTGAAGGCAATAGATTGTTTAGGGAAAGAAAAAAATGCAAAATTTCTTTTAAGGTTAGCTATGTGATGCCATTGAGGAGGTCGAGGCATCACATTTAGTCCAAATTCTTACAGATGTTTCCCCTATTTGAAAAGTAGCAAATATATTGGTGCAAAAATAACACTAGCATATATTTTGGACACCATGTTGTGTGCATGCATTGAATAATGCACTTAAAGATATTGGCAAGTCTCAATGGATTTCAACTCTCATAGAAAAGGGTAGAAAAATATATAGATGTTCATATGTAACCATCACCACACACAAGCCATTTATCAAAAAAATTCCAAGGTGGAACTTCTCAAAC
>VDFB02108684.1:0-40533 GCA_007258455.2 Sequoia sempervirens
TTTGAGATCATAAATTTCATTGCATAATTTACTCAAAGTAAAAAGTAGTTTTTGTAAACTAGGGTGGGATGTAAGAAAGCACCAATTATTTGGAATAAAAAAGGTTGAAAGTGAAAATGTTGCTAACCATGTAAATCATTTGAAGTTTAATTATTCAGTTTGTAGCAATTGAGGAAAAGGGTGTGTCACGCTTGGAATTCAACGGCCACTCCTACCTATCATATAAAATTTTGTGATGGTTTGATCATTTAAATGCCCTTCATTTGACTTTTTATGAAAAATATAAATGTCAGAAAAATAAAAAAAAAATAAAAAAAAAATAAAAAAAAAATTATGATTTTTTTATAGAAAATCTTCTATATTAAAACATTCTTAGTGATTTTATTAATCATACATATTAAATATGAAAAAAATATAAATTTTTATTTTTAAAATAGTGCAACTGAGTTTGTTCGTGTAACATTGAATTACTAGAAGTTTTAGAATCCTTCTCTCCAGTCCACCTATACATTTCTCCAATATTAGCTTGCTTCTTTTTCGAAGACATTATTAAAGCACCTAAACAAAAATTAATATATTAGTAATCTATGAAATATTATTTTATATTTGCATACAAAATATGGGACATAGACCATACACATGGACTGAATATTGCGGTATCGTGGAAGGCAAGAATAACAAATTATGCACATAATGGATTATTAAAAAAGGTTATAGAAATTCTCAAGTTGTTGCAAATAGCAACAGTAAAACCATGAAACAATGAGGAAATTCACTATTACACCTAATGACCATGAAGGAAAAACGTGTTGTAAGACACCCCGTCTAATGCAATCAATCACTTTGCCTTTGCTATTATTATTGTTGTAATTTACAAGAATGCAACATCTAAAACAAGTTATAGCGAATCATGAACATAAAATAATAAATGGATAAATGAAAATTTATGTTATTCTAAAGCTATCTTACTCACACATGTACAAGTGGATGCTCAGGAAAGGGCTTGCAAATTTGATAGATTGACTCGAGGAAGAAGTGAATAAACAATAAAATATAGAAAAGGCACAAACTTGTTCAACACAATAAATTAAAGATAATTATTATATTAATCCAACATGTTTAAATACATCTATAGACAAAGAATATAGTCCAAAGATACATTCCAAGGAGAGGGACAACAGAGACAATGCAAATAGTGTGCAAAGTTCATGGAGTAATAGAAAAATAACAACCCTAAATTGAGAATTTTGATTCTACAATGTGGAGATTTTGACAAAAGATATGGACAAGTTGAGAATTGGTACTCAAGAGGCAATGAGTCATTGAAGTTTCTCCAAATTTAAATCTACAAGCTGAAGAAATTTAAATCTAAGAAAAATTGAAAGCCACAAATGTCGTATCTTGAAAAAAATGAAAATTCTTGTTATGTCATTAGTCATATGAATATCCTATATATATATATATTAATAAATTAATGTAAAACTAGCACTTGCACCAGAAAGGGGTGCAAGGGTTACGCTGATAGAAAAATATAAGAACACCACATTTCCCTCTTTTTAGCCACTGCCATCTAAGACTCCCAATGATGAATCTCGACCTGTAGAAGAGAAGAACAAAAGATATTAGAAACAATATTCTGGCCACTGTGGCTTTAATAAAAACAAAAAATATATATAATTAGGGAGAAAATGGTAGAAATTAGTGCTAACGGATTTCCACAATCCATGAAGATTCTTGTTGAATGTTTCTAGATTAGATTTTGCCAATATTTTATTATTTTTGCATTAATGTTTCAGATCACACTCTATAATCAATCATCAGGATGAAGAAGAGAGCATAAGGAAAAAATACCCAATGCCTCCATATTACTGCTTTTGCTAGGCAATAGTGTTATTAAGGCTTCCCATGTACTACTGCCACCATATTAGTCTGCACATCCTTGTTAGACATTTCAGAGAAGTGAGAACCATGGCTGCATTTAACATATAACAACATAATTGTTGTAGAATGAAATAAAACATAACAAATAAACATTAGGGCAACATGTAGATTTGAAAAATAAGACTCACTGAGACCATGGCAAGTGACTTACCTCAAGATTCTGCTCAAATTGTGTCATCTATCAATGAGGATGAAGAGGAAAAATGGGCAGAGTTTGCAAGAAAATTTGAAGAACCAAAACCAATCTCCCTACAGCCACTGCTACAGTGTATAAACGAAAAGTTGATTAAATCCAATTCAGAGATCTACATTAAATGCAAGTCAAGGAAATCTGATTTGATTCAGAAATCTAAAAATTAGATGCAGGCGTGATGAGATGAAAGGTAAACGACTGGCAAATTGTTTTATGGCTAGCTATTTTACGGGATGAGATAGGTTTTAGCTTTCTAGATGAAGATCCAGTTTGAGATTGAAATCCAGTAGTGAGGTTAGGCTATCATCCCAGCCTTGCCCTACGAGTCATGGACAGCTAGCCATAAAAGTATGGAACAAAAGATATAAATGTTGAGATGGTGAAACAATGTGAATAGTGGGTGATAAAACTACAGTTATTAGTTTTTGGTCCATCTGCACAATAACTAGATACACTGATGAAGAAAAAAGGATGAGGATAATGAAGTCTAATGACTGTGTTACCATCACTATATGATGCAACAGGATTAGAAGTATCACAAGAATAGTAGGATTTATTTATCACCATAATCATTGAATCCTCATTTGTGTTGTACTTTGAAATCTACAAAAAAATTACAAAACAGATTAAAAGTGCACATATAATTATACTACATTTTATTAACTTTACAAATTTAATAAGTAACTATTATATAGCTTAAAAGTTGAAGGTCATTAAGAAAAATGTAAAACAAATAAGTAAAACACAAAGAATATGTAGAAAAGACAAAACTATTAAGAACAATTAAAAAGAAAACTTCAATATACTAATAACCACTAAAAATCGAAACCCATTTTTTAAATGAACTAAATAATCAGTACTACTATAACTTTCTTGTCATTAGAATAAGAAATTGAAATCAACCAAAATTATAGAACTATGGGGTTTTTACTTTCAAAATAGTAGAGATTACCGAATCATCAAGAGATGCAGATGAATATCAAAAGTTCATGTTTTCTTTATAATTGTGGGCTACTTTAAATCCCTATTAGACTAATGACAACAAAGGGAGTACCTGTATATCAAAGAAATAAAAGACCAACTCTTAATTGACATACAACAATATTACCACTTGAGAATGTGCTAATATGATAAATGAATGAGGGTTATGCCTAATTTTGGGAAGGATGCATCATGCGAAGGCAATTGATGGATAAAATAAGGAAATTCATGATGGCAAAGCATGTGAGAACTATATGTTATCAATGTTGAATACAAGTTCTTGATTTGATAGTTAAAGAACAATGTTTGAAGTGTGTAGCTTGTGGATGCAAACAATGTTTTTGTTCTGTGAAGTTTTATTAATGAAAAATAGAAATGAATTTTTTTAATAGGATAATAAAATGCATGAAACTATTTTATTATAGAAGACATCTAGATTACTAACTAAGCCAAAAGATACATCTCAAGATTTATTCCAAAGGAGGTAATCCCCTCCCTCGAAGTCATAACTTTTAACTTGAAAGTCTGTTTTAACTGAAATATATAACTATTAGTCTAATTTAAAAAAGATTTCATATTGAAAAATAGAAATGAATTTTTTTAATAGGATAATAAAATGCATGAAACTATTTTATTATAGAAGACATCTAGATTACTAAGTGAGCCAAAAGATACATCTCAAAATTTACTCCAAAGGAGATAATCACCTGCCTTGAAGTCATAACTTTTAACTTGAAAATCTGTTTTAACTGAAATATATAACTATTAGTCCAATTTAAAAAAGATTTCATATAATTAAAACCAATAAATACTATACTACTAAAATATTTTTTTCCCTAACACCTTATATCACACTACCTATTAGCCAAAGCTTCAATCTAAAACTACATTGTACAAGCGTCGCATGTGTCCCCGGTTCTTTTAGCATTTTAAATCAAATGGGAATTGCTGAGGAGAGAAGAAGCACTCTACTTTTAATTAGAAAAGAGCAGTCTATTCTTAACAAAATACAGAGATGAGATTAGTGATAAGCATCCATACAAGAGACGAATACTGCTTTAGAGTGAGGACAAATTCAATTATAGGATTAAAATTAGACATCTGATATTTAAGAAAACACTAACACAAGATAAAACACATCCCCAAATGTCCTAAAAAACCATTAAAAAAATAATTTTGTGCCCTGCACATCATACTTTGTCATGATAAAACTAAAATCCTGTGGGCGCTGCTCTCACAGTTGTCAGACAGCCTTCACCCTTGCTACTGCCCCCCTGGGTAGCATTATGGTTGGTTAGCCGCACCTTGTTGTTTGGTAGCTTGGGTGGATTGTCCCCATCTCCATGTCACTCTGTATGTCTTTTTAATGATATGGATGGGTCTCTCTATATGAAAGGGAAATTTTCATGTTTGTTTTTTAATTATTTTTATGGAGGATTTTATAGAACCAATTGTATAATGCTTTTTAAGAAGCAGAATATGTTATTAATGAGCTAAAGGGGTTCTATAATGAATGGTTCATAAAGCACAATACTTGAAGGTTTTGCAAATGAGGTTGCAAGCAAAGTGGGCTTAACCTTGGGGAAATTCTGTGGTTAAGCGCACTTGGAGTAGTACTAGGATGGATGATCTCAAGGGAAGGCCCAGTGCTTCACCTTTGTAAGCATCACCTAGATGCAATGAGTGTTAAGTGGACCATTCATTAGTGTAAGAGATGGGTTCTTGTGAACCACTGTGAACCACTACTCATGAAACATGGATCAACGAGTTTGACTCTAAAAACTACACAATTGAATCCTGATAACAATATCACAATATTATTTTACTGTTGAGATTTTGTAAATGATGGCCCATTCATTAGTGTAAGAGATGGGTTCTTGTGAACTACTGTGAACCACTACTCATGAAACATGGATCAACGAGTTTGACTCTAAAAACTACACGATTGAATCCTGATAACAATATCACAATATTATTTTACTGTTGAGATTCTGTAAATGATGGCAAAGATCTGCGAGATAGAAGATGGAATAACCCTGATGGACAAAACCGCTTAATTGTAATGGTTTATTTTAATTTCTATTGAACTGATAACTTGACAGTTGTTTGCCTAATAGAACCAAATTCTCATTCTTATGTGTAACTATTTATAAATTTTAAAACCCTGTGAGATTTTATAAAATTGACTTGGTAATGTAATTTTGTAGGGCCCCTCTCTTCACTTTTTATATGATCTTTTCCTCAAAAATCATCGTGGAGTAGTTGTAAAGATTTGGTCTAGTCCACCCCTCCACATGCCAGCACCTGTAAAAGTATTTTTTACTCCATTCCAGATGCCAAGCAGAGGCTAAACCCAACTTTCTTATTGGGACTCTAATAATTTATCTTTGTACTTTCTGAAGCAGGTAAAGGGCGAGGTGTTTTTTTCTCTATGATTGCTACTGAAGCTATCTCCCATGGATGTACCCTAGGTGTGCTACAGGCATCAATTATCACCTGGACAAGGTTCAAAAACCTTAAAAAAAAAGGGATTAGTCGATACCCAAAAAAGGATTAGTTGATACCCACTAATGCATCGTATAATCCTGTTTATTCATTAGCCTTTATCACCTTAATAAAAATGTCTCAGGTGTTTTCAAGTCTAGGTATAAGCCAAGCATTATATAATCAGCACTTAGCACTACCTTCAGAAGTAGAATTCAGATCAAACTTTTTGTGTTTTATGTGGGTATAGTTAATTCAAGGTGTGTGAGCAGCAATGACCATGGAGAACAACAGAGCAACTACTGGACTCAAGTTTTGCTATGCATTTCTCTCAATGTTGTTTTTGAATTTGCTGCAGAGTGAAGGTGCAACATTGCAGGGGCAGCATCTTCACCAATAGTGATGCAGGAGGAGCAGCATGGGATGCTGTCCCATGAAATTCCATCAGAGCTCTCTCCAGAAGCTGTGAAATTCTTCAACCTTGATATTCCTTCTCCACCTCAGCTTTCTTCCCACCTACATCAGCTCTATGTTGTAGGAAGTGACTCATCAGGGGCACTGGATGGCATTAAAAGTCATGGGAATGGTTTCAGTCAAGGTGCTAAAGCAGGCATTAGGCTCCCTATTATGTTGGGTGTTTTTTTGTAGGCAGAGGATTGTATGTCTATGCCACTAGAAGGTCTAATATCAAGAGAGCCAATGAAATACTCCCAAATCCTTGATTGGGATTTAGACTTTTTGATTGTTTTTATTTTCCATAAAACATAGTTAAAGTGCTAATATAATTCCTGATTAGGATTTAGAAGATTACAGGGCATTTATTAAAGTGCTAATATATCAGAAGATTACATAGCCTACCCATACAAAAAGAGAAACAATATACTGTGAAACATATATCATCTCCAGTTCTAATCGCACAGCTTACACTACAAAAACAGTAACATAATGTGGAAAGAGCTCTGAGACTAACAAAAGTAAATCAGATGCTAATTTGTCAGAATTGTTTTCCCTCAAATGTTTGGCCAAACTGCCAATTGGGAGGAGCAACATTATAGGAAGAGAGCGTGCTCCGGGCACTGGTGGTAAATTGAATAGAAAGAGCTTAGCCTACGGGGTTGGCCTCGCGCTGCTAATTTTGCCCCCAATTTCTGCTCATATCCAGCCATCCTATCTGTGACCCCTTCACCTTCATCGCTACCACGTCTCCATCCGCCCCAACATTCGTAATCAGCATCAGATAGAAGTAATGATTTCCATGGATGGTGAAGCGTAATCCTCCTTCCTTCTCCTATTTCACCTGAGGTGCAGTAAAACCCATCTAATCAGGATTCCTGCAGACAATTTTGTGAGCATTACCCTGGTAGAGGGACTAGACGGCAAATGGGTTGGTTACCTTTTGTATTGGACGGGTATGATACCCGCATTGAGAAGGCCATGTCAAAGTAGGGATGAGGCGAGTTACACCATCCGCCCTCGTTGGCCGTGAGGGAAAAATTCGGTGGGCAGAAATTGGTGGCTGTGATCACCACAGAGGGGCCGGCTAGAAACCATTGTGGGTTGTTGATGCACTCGTATTCAACCATTTCTGCTTAACCGAAATGAATACACACTTCTCAAAATATCTCCCTACAGCGATTGTAGCTTTATGACACTATTTTCGCAGCTGTAAACGAAAATATCTCCGTTGCGAGTTAGTGTTTCTTTGCACGCATGACACACAAGGAAACCATTTCATTCGGCAACCGACAATGGAAAACCATTTGTTGTTTACCGACAGCCGGCCAGCAGTTTTACTGCGTGAGATAGGTTTCAGGCAGAAACCTCACACTCTATATAGCCTATCGCCTAATTATAAAAAAATAGTGATAATTAGTAATAAATCTTAAAATCTTAAATTTATTCTGACAATTAACATGAAGTTGCTAAATTCATATTAAAAACAAATCTTCTTAAAAATATTCTAAAATTAAAAAACAATTATATTATATTTTGAATTAATATATATTTTTATAATAAATATTATAAATCATATATATTAATATAAAGTAATGATAACTATTAATAAATTGACCCAAAAAAGAATAAAAGAAAATAAGAGTTTACTGCCTTCTAGAAATCCTCATGGGCTTCTTTTCCACAAACATGAACGTCTAAACACCAGACAAGCAAGCCATATAATTGTTTTCAAACTTTCCTGGTCACACAACTACTTCTTTAAGATTTGTATGTTGAAGCAACATCAACCAATTTTCTAAGATAATAGTAAGGTGGAACTTATTACAATAACCTCTCTTGGAGATATTTATTACCATGAGCTACAAGAAACTTTGAAGATCAACCCAAATATTCTTTAGTAAACGAAACTCTCAAATCTGAATGCTTTAGCATCTTCAAACCCCACATGTTCTCAGGCTTCCTTTTGTCCTGTTTGTGACGGTTTTGGCAGATGTAAAAATTGTCTGATAACTTTGCTGCCCAGTGGCCAATTCAATAGCTATTGAAAATGAAAGTTTTTGTTGGGATGGAATCCATCACTAACCGTTGTTTTTCATTGTGAATTTATCATTGTGAGTGTCCAACTCACTTAGAACACCTATAGTGTTGTTCTTCTCTGACAACTTGTCTTCTACAACTTTATTCAGGTGTCTTTCTTTGAAAAATAAGTCTTCTAGTGTCCAGTACAAGGAAAAGTCTTCATGAGAACATCTTAGTGACTAAGTTAGCTAATTAAGTATGCTTTTTATGGATTAAATTTGCTGAAATTTGTTTGTAAATTTCACCCAGTTTAATCCAAAAAAAGCATACTTAATCAATATGGACTGTGGAAAGCTAATGCCTTTAAGTTAACTGATATCACTAATTTGATTGATCTGTTGGTTCCATCATAAAAAAGAGATGATCAGGTTCTTGCCAGTATCATCTCGTGACTATAAGTGTACATGTTTTTCATGTAATGTTGCAGGTCTTTGTTAGTTGATGTATAGTTGGTTTTAGTGCATTCGTTGAGGAGGAGCAATTGTTGGTTGGATATTAGCTACAGAGGAGTGTTGAAAATATCATTGTATGCATTTCCAAACAAATGTAATAATAATTACATTAATTTGTCTTTAAAGTTTGTTTGATTCGCATTTGTAAGCGCTTGTTTTGTATGCATTCGTAAGAAAATAAAAGCCAAAGATTTGGTCGCAAGCTATATTATCTATGAAGGTTGAAATATGCGGTTCTCGATTGCCCACTTATTAGCAAGGTTAGACATATTTTGGGAAAATATAGTGTACACACACTTTATTATAATATTAAAAAATATTCTAGTAAGTTCTACCATTTTCTTTTAACTCTCAAGCACACTTGGTAGAATTTCTAAAATCACAAACTTCTTGTACTTGATTTCAATTCAAATGACAATGATCACAAAAAAGAATGTAGGCATAGAAAGAGTTGTACACAAGTAGCAGTAATTGAGTAATTGGTTAAATGGTAGTATTGAATACTTTTAGAATGCTTAAACTTAAAATTAATGAAGAATGTTGTAGTGAACATAAACAATGCTTAAAAAAATATTTCAAGAGTACAAATATTTATGAATAACAGTGAGATGCAAAACCTCTCAATATGGGAGTTCCCGGTTACAAAGCCAACTCTACATCTGCTGATTGTATCATTGTGATATAAGAATTACTCGATGTAAAGCCCTACTATCAATTGATTCACACCAATTGATGAAAATATTTTAGTTTTGGCTGATCCTTATGGATCATGTCTCTTTCTTAGAAGACTTTTGGTCCTAAAAAAGCTCAGTGGGTGAGGTTTGGGAAGATCTCTAACAATTTCTCCTTGAAATACTATTTTGCTTGCCTTAGAGTGTTTTGTTCAAGGCCAACCTTCTGAGATTTTTGTGGCCCTGTCTTAATTTCTAGAATTTTTTGCTATAATACTATATCCTCCAACTCTCCTTGTAAATCCAAGACCAAGTCTTCAATAGAGTGTGGCAATCACTCTCTGTCTTCCTTGTCGAAACATGGATGGCTTATTAAGGTTAAAATTTTCATAGTTTACCATTAAGTATGTTTGCATGAATAGAGATAAATAAACCATAAAATCACATTCTCCTCTTGCTCCAAGATGGTAATTGGCCCATACCTTATATCTTTGAAAATTTTAATTCTCCCTTGAAACCTCTTATACCTTGTTCCTTACTTTGGGTGTGTTCTCTAAATATAGAGTTGATTATGTCTAGCATTGTATTTGGCTTGAGACTTCTCCAATTGTTCTTTCACTTCAAGATTATCTTTTTTATCCTCTCAATGAATTTAGATGTTTGTTTCCTCTAAATTTATGTTGTTTGTTCCATTGCAATATCAAGTGGGTAGGCAAATGACTCAAACATGTTGCAAACATTGACTTATTGGTGGATGTAGGTGCCAAGTCCTACTATGTGAGTGTTGAATACATGTCAAATATTTATCTGACTACTTGGAAACTTGTTATAACCATTTATTAGTTCATACCAAAGTCTTGTTACAACCTTTGTTTTTTCTATTGGTTTGAGGATGGAAAGATGTTCTTCTTTAGAGTTTTAAGAGTTGTTGATAAGCCCTATAGGAGCCAAGGATCATTTGTAACTAAAACAACCTTTCAAAAAGGAAAGAAAGAATAGAAATACTATGAAACTAGATAATTAATTACATGCATAAATAAAATTGGTATAATAATCAATGGGAAACCCTTGTTATCAAGACAAGGATAAAACCCTAAGACAAACTAATATAATGATAAGTGTCTTAATCTTATGATATGAGGCTCAAAAATTAAATGAACTAAGTAAGCTTGAGTATGTGAGTGTGAATAGGACATGATAGGAAACTAGTTAGGTAATATACAATGTTTACACCACCAAATGTTTTAATCTTATGATATGAGACAAGAAAAAAATGATCTAAGTAAGTTTAAGTATGTAAGTGTGAATAAGACCTAATATGAAGCTAGTTGGGTAATATATCATACTCACACCAACACCCTTCTTAGGTGCAAATTAAGAAGAATGATAAAACATGTAAAGATGCAAGGAAAAATCCTTACTACAAGACCATGTTAGGTACCCATGTACAAATAATTTTTTCACAAATAGAAAAAAAGAGAAAAGGAGAAATACTCTAAAAAATATCCCTCTTCAAAAGAGAGAAAAAATGCAAAAAAACATGTATAAGTGAAAGGAGGGCTCAACACAACCTCCCAAGGACTACTTTTGTCACCAATGTATAATAAATGTTTCCCCCATTGGAGAGAAAAAGAGACTATGTATTCCCCCACAAATTAAAATCTCTTGAAATGATGGTGAAGCTCCACAAAGGATGATGAAGAAGATCCAAGAATGCCAAAAAATGTGCCTCCCCTTGGGAAGGAATAAAAGCATGTATAGATGTAGGAAGTCTTCCTATGAAGAAATAAAAATCATGATTTATGATGTTGTCTTTGAACTTTACTCAAGTGTCACCATGTTGATATGAAAGTGTTCCATAAATAAATTGAGTACAAAACCAATCAACAAAGAAGGTGAGAAGTGAGGACCAAATGTAAATGAATGAAGAATGAGATCCAAAGACACATGGTGCGACAAAAAATATTATGGGATTATCATGATCGGTGAGAAGACAAACATCTTCAAGTGTGTCCTCCAAGTTTACAAGAGGGTGATCCCACAATATTGGTTTACAATTTTTGGCCAAACTGGACACTGAACTGATTTTTTCTAACTAAATCTTCACTTTTGGGCACCTATAGCGGCTAAACCGTGAGGAATTTGAAGATGATGAAAACTAGTGATTTGTGACATTTTTTCTGTAGAATCTAAATTTTTTTTTTTCAAAAATTTTGGAATCAGATTGCACTTCTTCTTCCATCTCCTTCGAAAACTAGTTTTTTTTCAGTACACCATTTTTAAGGAGTGATGCTCATGTACAACATAACTTTTTCATGAAGGATAAAATTCTATTTTTTTAATTTAGATTTAACTATGATATCTAGTGCTTTCATTTGGTTTCATAGTGTTTATTGAATATTTTTTCCTTAATCAAGTTTTGAAGTCAAACCAATTACAATTCAGACATAGGGGTGTATACAACATAACTTGTATGTATCAAAATTCAATATCTAGTGCCGATATTTTTCATAATTTTAATTTTGATAATCTGCTATTTTTTCACATGTGCAAAATAAAGAGTTTGATTTTGAAAAACCTACATTCACAAGAAATAAAAAATAAATATAATAATCAAATTAAATTTATTTAAAATTATACTTTTTGGGAATCTTATAATAAGGACTACATACAAAAAAATAAATAAATGAATTTATTTGATCCCCCAAAAGATAAATCAAAAGTGGTTTTTAATTAGTATTTTGATGGGTGTAAAGGAGACTCTCTTATAGGTATGGTTTAAAACTAGCGGGGTTCTATCCAAGGGTGTTTGATCTAAGGTGGTTTGATCAAACCCTCTTCAATTGGAATCCTTTAAATGAAACTTTTCAAGGCTTAATCATTATATTTTCTAAAAATATGTGGTTTCAGCAAAAATCGGGATCTCTGAGAAAGTGTAAATCAATATTGTGGGATCACCCAAGATGGGATTCACAAAGTCAACATGTAATATTTTCCAAGTACTCATCCTAATGTACCAAAATTGGAAGACTATGATGTACCAGCTATAAAGAATCACTCAAAGCAATAAGTG
The DNA here is from genome assembly GCA_007258455.2 of Sequoia sempervirens. Taxonomy (NCBI): domain Eukaryota; kingdom Viridiplantae; phylum Streptophyta; class Pinopsida; order Cupressales; family Cupressaceae; genus Sequoia; species Sequoia sempervirens. The sequence continues at coordinate 12,331 of VDFB02108684.1, forward strand.
GAGGTGATGTGATCTTAATGCATGTCATCCAACTATATTGGTCATCCCACATTGATGTGTCCACATAAGAGGTTTGGATATGAACAGTTGGAGATGAACCTATCAATGCTAGAAAGCAAGAGTCCTCAACCTTAGGATAGTGACCCAAAAATAGAAGATGGAGCCTTTTGAATTTGGATTAGGAGTCCTTGAAGCTAAAGAATCAATGGATAATTTTGTAGGAGCATCAAGATGAGCCTTAATGTCACCACAACTATCAAGACATGCCAGTAATCAAGCTACTCTTTTGTATCATCATCATATGTCAAGTGATCACAATAATCAAGTAGCACAAATTTTTCCACAACAAGATCATTTGGGAATGGAGAGTAATGCCATTCGTCAAACATCTTCCAAATTTTGGTCCAAAATATGTGTGGGGCACTCAATATGTGAGGTGGAACACATAGTGTAACATCAACATTGCTACTAATCAATCCTAGGACATGATCAATCCTTATATCCCATGCTTGCTTCTGGTTAGGTGTACCTAGTTCAAGGACAAGTCCATAAAGATGGGGCAAGAGATGAAGCCGCCTAAGGTGTTTTAGAATGTCATCTTGCCAAGACATATAGTTCCCTTTGTTGAGGGTGATTATAGAAGGAGGAATTGGAAACCCATGATTTTACAATGATAAGACTCCTTATATATAGATTAAAGAGATCAAAACGAACAAAACTGAAACCCTTGCAACATAAAAATTGGCCACATATTTTGAAAAATGCCCAAGTACAATTCAAAACAAAAAAAGTGACTTGAAATTGAAATAATATGTACTTGGATTTTTTTTTAGGAAACCAAGTGAATTGCTATGAAGTATGTGAAACCAGCTTTTTGATGTCTATTTTTTACAAAAAAATGATATTGTATGCCCAAGTTATGCTTCCCCAAAAAATCAACCCTTTATACAATAAAAGAAGGTTTGTTGGCATTATTCTAGGAATCAGTGGATGGTGCCACTAGGTTGGGTTGAGTGGCAATGGCTAGAGGGTGGCTCTAAGGCCAAGTGGAGGCAACAATGGTTGCACCACCTATAAGGTGTAGCCTTGTGGCTTGGGAGTGAGTAGAGGATGAGCTCCCCATGGGACTTTTAGCCCCTAGTCATTGATGATTAGGGGTTAAACCCTTTAACTTGCCTATGATGATGTCATCCTTGTACCAATTATCAAACATGATTAGATTTTTTGCCATTCACATGAATTAGTGTAGGGATGACGTAGGGTGAATATTTTCTAAAAAACAATTTTTATTTAGTAATGATATATATACTGTATGATAATTGTATGATTGTATGGAACTAGACAATCATATATATTTTTTACAGTTAAATTATGCAAATAAAAGAAAAAAAATTGGCACCAAACCTATTGATTTTCATATTGATTTATGAGTTTTTGGGCCTTTTGGCTTAATCATGAGGCTTGTTTTTCTCTAGGATGCTCTATATGAAAGTTCTTTGCTGAAAATTTTCCAAACAAGGGGAAAAAATTGTAAATCTAGAGTTCTAATACCATGTAAGTTGTTGATCAATCCCACAAGAGCCAGAGATCACTTGCAACCAAAAAACCATTCCACACAAGAGAGAAGCAATGGAAATGCTATGAAGTTAGAGAATTCATTAGATGCACAAATGAAGCTAGTATAATATACAATTAGGAAGCCCTTGGATAAGGGTGAAATCCTAGGATAAACTAAGATAATGACAAATGTCTCAATCTTATGATATGAGACAAAAATTGACCTAAGTAAGCTTAAGTATGTAAGTGTGAACATGACCTAATATGAAACTAGTTAGGTAATATAACATGTTCACATGAACAAAAGTTTGGTATCCTTCTTGCTCTATAAGTAGACCAAAATCTCTTGATTTGATATATTTATAAATTGTTTTATAGAGTAACCATGAATTTTGGTAGTATAATTAAGCTAGGAATTTTTTATAAAGTTCCTTAAAACTTGAATTTTGATTGAGATATCTAGTATTAAGCATGTTTTGTCATTTTTCAATAAGACCATTTTATGACGTTCTGTATTTTAAAAAAATAAAATCATTTGCTATTATTTAGAATGTCCCAAATACATCATATTATTTTTTTATTACACTTATATTAATTAAAAGAAATGGAAAAATAAACTAATTAAATAAAATACATGTTTTTCAAAGAGTTATCACAAATCCCATAAAATGCTTTTATAGAGTCTAGTAGGCACATGAAGAAGCATGTGATCCTTCTTTCCTAATCTTAAGCTTTGCTTTTATGACAAAACTTTAAAAAATTAATTAAATTTATTAATTTTTTTAATTAAATTTGCTACTTCTTATCACATATTGGCGAGTACAAATCTTTGCAAATAAGTGATGGTCTTACTACCATAAAATTTCCCTCAAAATTTGAAAGTATGTGCTTGAATCATTAATATACTTCTTATTCTCTTTTCACACATAGTATGTTGATTATTAATGTTGCAAGATCACATTCTATTGATCATAGATGATGTAACTAATAAAACCTAACATTTTTGATGTAGATTCTATTCATTCATAGTCTATTTTATATTTGATTAATTTCTATTAAATATTTTTTTTATATTTATAATATTTTATATGAGTATTCACAAATATCATCAATATGATTTGGGTTACAAATAAAATATTCTTATTAATTTTTTAATTTTTTTTTGTTAAAAGGCCCGAGCCTCTAATATATTTAGATTAATATTAAAAGATTTACATATTTATTACCAGGGATTTCTCAACCTGACCGAAGCTTTTCTGCTATAAAACTTCTATGAGTACAAACCAAAACAGTATAACGAGCATCGACCAGCCAGTTCAGACAAAAACTGGCGAATTTACAATTTTACATATTCAAAGCCTTTTCAAACTATAGACTTCAAAACATCAAAATTTGGCAAAAAATAACTAAAACATAGGTTAAGTGCGCTTGAGCTGGAGCAGTACTGGGATGGGTGACCTCCCGGGACGGACCAGTGCTTCACCTCTGTGAGCATCACCTAGATGCAATGAGTGCTAAGTGGACCATTCGATATCACGAGAGATGGGTTCTTGTTGAACCACTACTCATGAAACATGGGTCAATGAGTTTGACTCGACACTGCACGGTTGAATCCTGATAGCAATATCATAATTTGACACGCTGTGGAAAAATACCTCCTACTTATCAACTAAAACATAGGTGCTCATTCCTCCATCTGCTATGCCCCCATCGAATTTTCATCCTGTTGTTCATTTGAGCCTGCAACAGCCGCCCTGGGAGAGTGAGAATTATCGCCGGCAACAATAGTAGGATGGCATTCGTGCGTCATGAGGAATGAAACTGCATGATATTTTCTTTTGAAACTTGCGACCATATCACTCCCCAATTCATTAGCATTCCTCTGTAAAGCTCCATTCAGAAATCTGTTGGTACCCATTTCAAAAGACATCTTTATTACATCATATGATGAGACGTATACCCTCTTGTGAAGTACGAAATGCCTTGGAAAAAGATCCCCGATAATATACCTCACCACTCCAGAAATCATACTTGGAACACTGGTGAGAAGCACATTATCTTCCAAGAAATTTGCACGCACGACCACATTTATAATTTGCTGAACAAAATTATAACATTGTAGTAAGTCCACTAAATTTGAAACAAAAATTGATAGGATTTGTGAGGGGGAAATTAACCTCATAGCCTGAGGGTTGAGGATTTCCTCCCCAATTATACACTTTATGCACTTTACCATGCTTGGGAAACTTGTCTTGAATACTTGGTTCAATTCTTACTTGCCAATGCTGCCTGAAAAATGGTTGCTCCCACTCTCGAACTGGGAAAAAGACCCTAGTGTTTCTTGGGTAATACTCCATCTGAATTCGAGGAGAAACAAGATTGAAATCGCTGAAATTTCGTTAACCAACCACTGAAATGCAAAGCCTTCCCTGGGTAAAATACTGACAAGCACCCAAGATGAAACTTAATCTGTTGTAACCACTTCGTCATTGGAAATAATGCCAGGCGCCTTCTTAAAGAGTGATTACCAGGGTCATATACGAAACAGGTTGTAAGAATCCCTTTTTATGATTGCTTTTCCAACCTCAAAAACAATTTGGCGCACGGAAACCTGTCATCACCTTAAGACCCTTGCCAAATCAACCTTATGTAAATTGTTGAGGCACAATATTTGGAGTTCAAAATCTTTCATTTAATCGAATTAATAATTATGCACTAATCCTTGGAGCTTTGGTGAATGAGCCATGATGAGGTGGCATCATCTATGAGTCATGCGAATCCTTGCAAAATACAAAACATCTGAGCAAAAAAATTATTACAACCAGTTGCATGATCATGATCACTTTGCCTAGAGTTGGCATATGTCGTAAAATTAATGTCCCTTTCAAGAGCTTTCTCTAGCTACTATATCCGCCAATTTTTTATGTGAACTTATATCAACATTTGAACACACCTTTTCTTCCATCTTTTGGTCACTTCCTATATTTCCTAGACAGTCAGCTAATTGATTGCCTTCTCTGTAGGTATGGGTGATTCTGAACTCTTCTAAGTTTTCCATTAAAGGCCAAATCTGTTGCATGATATATGCCAATTTCAGTTTTGTATCTGCCTCTGCTTGTATGCATTTATTATTAGGAGTGAGTCCCCTTCAATTTGAATTTTTAAAATCTTGATCTCAACAACTACTTTCAAATCACTCAAAAGGGCTTGTGCTTCTACTATATTATTTGATCCAAATGGGAGTTATATTGAATTTGCACACACTACAGAACCCATGTTGTCCTGGATGACAATTCCTGCACCTAATTTACTTGAGTTTCCTTTTGAAGCCCTATCAAAGTTTAGTTTGTGGAATATTGAAGGAGGAGGGATCTAAGAGATCTTTGATCTATAATTTTTTGATTTGATTGATGAAGACTACCCTTGAACGGTAACACCAATTGATCCCATTGCTTCATTAGTTGTGAATCCCAATTTGAGAAGGTCAAACCTACGTGCTTTGATTTTTGAACATATGCATTAGTAACCTTTGATATTAATTTCTCAATCTTGTTGAAGATTTGCTCTTTTGGTTGCTGACTCCTTCCTGAATATTCTTTTATTTTTTTCTAGCCATATGCTCCAGATAACAATTACGGGCACTACCCGCAAGATAATGCAAAAAGAGATGTTTTATACATCACCAACCAGCTTGTAAATAACTCCCACAAGGCATTTTGTAACGGAGAATACCAATTCAATTTATTTTGCATAAGAAGCCAACAAGACTGAGCAAATGGGCATTGAACTAGGAGGTGATCTGTATCCTCGAGAGCATCATCACACATGGCACATTTGAAATGAGCCGAAAGATGCAATTGGAAGAACCTATCACTGGTTAGTATCTTCTTCTTTAATGCCAACCAAGAAAAGCAACCTTCTTTTGGCAATATCATAACATTCTAGCAAAAAGATAATGCTCCGTGAGTTTCTACTTGATCTCCGTTGTTGATGATTGACCTATAACCTTGGCAAACTATATAATTTCTAGATTTTGAAGGCATCCATATTAGCTTATCAGGAGCTACTGATTTATAAACAATCCTATCCCTTAAGATAGCCTCCATCCTTGTTTTTTGATCATTTGGAATAAGAGTACATGATAGGTCTTTCCAGATTATTGTTCCAGTAATAGCATCAACACTATGGAAGTAATCTTTAACTCTTGTACCCCAAGTGGACGATAGATAGACTCTTGCAATTTGAAGTTCAAGCTCTTGAACTGTACTTAATGAGGGGTTATCATTCCATGAGTCCATCCAAAACTATGTCATGTCCATTATGAACTTCACAGGTGATGAAAGGTGTAATTACTTCTCTACATGCCACAAGAAAATTCCACATGGCTGACCCTGCTGGTGGATTTGATATGGTAAAGATTCTTGTTGGATATGTGGTGTCCAAATATTTATCTTGCATTATTTTACACCATTTAGATTGTGGTACATATTCCAAACTAATTTAGCTCCTAGAGACATATTTCTTGCAGATAAGTTATGTATCCCTGCTCCTGCTTTGAGTATTTTAGTATGTACATCTTCTCTAAAGAAATCAATGGTATTTTCTTTTTATCATCCATATTCCCTTTCCATAAGAAGTTCCTTATCAAATTTTCTATTTCAGAAACAATAGACTTGGGTGCCTTTAGAACTACCATGTAATAGTTTGGAATGGTTGATAAGACAGGTTTTATCATTAATATTCTCTCTTAAAGAGATAGCCATCTTCCTTTCCAAATTGAGATTTTGGATTGGATGTTATGAATGACTTTTTCCTAGTATACTGGCTTATTTGAGTCAGCAAAGAAATGAATTCCTAAATATGTGCATGGTAACTTAGCTAACTGAAAGCCTAACTGTTTGACAATCTTCCTTTTAATGGTTTCTTTTGTGTTGAAAACATGTATCCTTGACTTGTTTTCCTTATTGTTTGTCCTGATGCAGTTGTATACTTATCGAGGACATGTTTTATTTGTTTGGCTTCAGTGAGAGAAACCATACTAAACAAAAACATGTCATCAGCGAAAAGTGCATGAGTTACCTTTGCATTTGTGACAGGAATTTGAACTCCTTGACATAAACCTTGCAAATGAACTTTATGAATAAACCTACTCAATGCTTCTGCTAAAATTATAAATAGGTACGAGGATAGTGGATCCCCTTGATGAACCCCTTGGGTTGAAGCAAAGAAGCCAACTGGAGTCCCATTGATTATCACTGATTTTTTTTTATGACAAAAAAGAAAGAATCCATTTACACCACTTATGTTCAAACCCAAACTTCTTTAACACTTGAATCAAAAAGGCCCAATCTACCCTGTCATATGCCTTCATCATATCCAATTTAATAATCAATGATGACATATTGTTAGTGTTTATGGAGTGTAAAACTTCATGAGCAACTAATGCACCCTTCGCTATTTCCCTTCCTAGCACAAAGCCCCCTTGTTCCTCTGATATAATTTTTGGAATGAGAGAATGGAGCCTAAGATAGATTGCCTTAGTGAATATCTTGTAAACTATATTGCAAAGGGATATGGGTTTGAAACCAACAAATGATTTAGGCTCCTTGACTTTTGGAATTATGGCCAAATGCATTAAATTGAACTGTTTTAAAATTGCTCCCGACTTTCTTGATTCCTCCATAGCCCTAAGGAGATATTATTTTTCAATATTACAATATATAATGTCAAGAAATTTTTTGTAAATTTTAATGAATATATTTTTATTATTAATTTATTAATCGATAATATATGAAATTTAGACATATAAATTCTTTTGTCAATTGAACTCTTTCTTTGTAGGTGTATCCATTTTGAAAAATATTCATTGAAACAAGTATGTTGGGAATGTTATGTATTTAAAACAAAATGTTTGTTATTTTCTTTAATTTCTCAAATAGATAACATATTATCTATGACAAACCTATATTAAATAGAAAGGGGGAAAACTAAATATGGATATTAAAAAATTAAAAAATTATATTTTTGAAAAGCTAAAGAAAGAAAATTGTTTATCTACAAAATATTCTATTATTCCAATTCATTTGACCCACAATCATGTGATCTAAAGTCAAATTTTTATCCAATTACATTAACACATGTGGCTTTGAGAAGTAATTTTTCCATATAGGCATCACCTCAATTAGTTCATCACCTCAATTAGTTCAATTGAACACCCTAAATATATTTATTAATAAATACTATAAAAATTAAGAAATAATGTAAATTTATTTTGTGGGGGTTCAATCAAACCCCTCTATTTGATTGTTATCATGTTGGTAGGAAAAGGGTTTATACACATCCCCCTCCAATCATACCTCCTCTTCTTTAGCATGGAAAATTTAATGTTGTTTCTTTGTTGCCCAAGATTGAGGCATACCATTATGATTGCATTATACAATTTGTAGATTAGGCAATCCTTGAGGCAACATTCACCATTTCCTTCAACATCAACTTTCTTGGCCTTTAATTACTATTTTTTTCCTAAAAATTTGCATCATGTGTATATGCTTTCTTATAAGCCTCTTTTTTCAAAGTCTCAAGTTATGAAATTACAACCAAAGCTGAAAATTGCTTTATAATTAGAAACATGGATAACATATCCACCACTATATTTGTGCTTTCTTTCTTGTACATGGGCATTGATTTAAATTGTTGAAGCAACCTCATCCATTGATAGAGTCTTTTCAATTATAATTTATTTATGCTAACAAAACTTGAAGAGATTCATGGTCAATAAGCACAATAGTCTCCCCATGTATAAATTAATGCTTCCATTTCTTAATTGAGTGAACCAAGTGCACACATTTCATGATCATACGCAAGATACCCTAATATACAAAATAAAATGCCCCAAAAAATGAAATTAATTTATTGGCTTGCAACAATAGATAGATCCTATTACAAATTCTCCCTCATCCATCTTAATGTCAAATGGTTGTGCAAATTAGGAAGAGAAAGTATTGGTGTATGGATGATTTTCTATTTTAAAGTCTTAAAAACACTACCATGTTCCTTAACCTAATATATATTCTTAACATTTATTGCAATGACATGTAAAGGAGTTGAAATAATAGAGGAGTTTGTAAGAAAATTATTATGTATAGTGTAGACACTGAAAATTACCACTAGGCCCGTGACTTTATTAAAACCCATTTTTTCATCCTTGATAATTAAATAATCTTAATTATTTAATTATTATCTATGTCGTAAAGTCTTCTATTAATTAAATATAAATTATTTAATTAATTCATTTTATCCTTCTATGTCCTTTTTTGATTAATTAAATAAATTGTTTTGATTATAAGGGAAAAACAGGTTTTGAAGGGACCCGAAACCCTTTACAACAAAAGACACTAAGTGCTGCTAAAAAGGATTTTCAGCAAATTACCAGCAGCAACCCATCAACCAAAAAATAAAACAAACTAGGTGCTAATCTAAAGATAGGACAATAAACTACCAACAACACCCAGTAGCATCAAAACAACAAAACAACATGAAAAAACCTAAACCTAACAAGAGACGGGAAGCAACTAAGAAGAAGACCAGACACTAATTCAAACTACTCAGGGTGTTGGCCACCTCAAGTTGTTGGATTCTATGCCTCTCGATCATATCCAACAACTCCTTCTCAGCATCGAAGGATCTCTTCCAATCAGCCGACCCCTTCACAGTAGGTCCTTTATCATCATCCTTAGCAGCTTTTTTACCTTTGTCTTTAACCGATTACTCCTCCATAAGCTCAGAGAAATAAACCTGATCCTCCTTGAGCTCACTTATCTTTTTGAAAAGGACTTCCAAGGAGTTTGCACTATTCTTCATAGATATATGACATGCCTGCAAAAGCTTTTTGATATCTGCATTCATTCCTAGAATCTTGGCTTCTAGAGTGTTGGGTGAAAATTATGTAATCACCTTTTCAATAGATTACACAACCTAGATTTCAACCACAACTGTGTGAGATATAATCTCTCCTCTCAGAAAGGGGAGGCACCCTTCTTACTGCTAACAAAAGCTAAGTAAAACTAATCAAGTATTTACAAAATGTACACTACACTTACGAATGGGGGGTGTGTCACATTCATACTTCTCTCTTTTTTTAAGAGAAGATGTTTTACAATGCTTCACAGTTGATAGTTCTAATTCAAAATAACTTTAAACTAAAAACAAGCAGTAATGCCAATACCTCTATCTTGTCAAAGCAAAGTATAGAGATACCAAGTATGATAATAATAACAATAAAATGAGAAAGGTAAGCTCACGAAGGCACAAAGTTGTTCCGTAGCTTTTTTACTGATGGATCTATGAGAGATGTAGAAGAAATGGTGGGTCGAAAGTATTAAAAAATCAAAACCCTAAACATACTAAACACACCAACAAACCAAAACAAAAATTACAGACTTTTATAAAATGAATGAATATAAGAGAAAACAATAAAAAATGACATGCCTTCTGAAAACGCGAAAAACCCTAGTTCAGTTGGTGAAGAGATCCCAACACGTGAGTTTAAAGGAGGTTTGGAGAGAAACTAGCGCATAGAGGAGGAAGAAAAATGAAATGACAAACTAAAAATCACTTAAAATGTCATTTATAAGTGTAATAAATGAACTTAAGTCGTATTTTAATGAAGGCACGATATGGGGAGATGAAATTGGAAAAAATGCACTGGCGGTGAAAATCACCGCCCGTGCATCATTTTGACTAAGTATAAACAAAAAGTGCACGAGCGCTAAAAATCAGCACTTGTGCACAAAAGACTGACTTTGAACCAAAATGCACAAGCGCTGATTTTTAGCGCTTGGGCACTTTGAGTACTTAGAAAAATTTACAACCTCAACATGTACGAGCGTTGAAAATCAGCGCTCCTACACTTTTGCCAATTTTCACAAATCCCAAAAGCTGGAGGCTGACGAAGATGCTCATTTCAAATCTCTTCAAAAGACGGACAGGGACGGACACTCAAACAAACCGTTTGAGATTTTGGAATGCATATCGAGGTGGATTGAAATTGACCTCGTTTTGCATGCTTGAACACCACAAACTTATGAAACAAACAAGTTTCATAGGGGGGTTATCTATGGAGCGAGCGCTACTAGATTCCATGATAACAGTTGACTCCTGTTGGGGATCTTCCTTCAACCATTCTTTGAAATGAATAAAGGGAGAAGAAATCCATAATTCAAGTTCCTTTATCCATCCATTGGGCATGGAGTCAGGCGACGACAACAAAAATACTTAAAACAAAAAGACACAAGGACTAAAAATAAAAATATTTACATTTGAACGCCTGTCACCTTACTGTGTAAAGTGTTTGAGATGTTGCCCACTGTGAGGAAGGGAAAATGGAATTCCATCCTCGTATGCCAACAGGAAATTGTTTTCACCATGTAACTAATGAACTTTGAAAGGTCTCGTCCACAGTGAATTAAAATTTTTGTGCATACATTTTGGTTCTCTTTGCTTGTCCCATAGTAGAACAAGATCACCAATTTGAAAATCTCGAGTCTTGGCCTTCTTGTCAAAAATCTTCTTGACCTGGTCCTGATGTTCTACAATGTGGTTAGCCACCTGAACTCGATTCTCTTCCAATTTAGAGAGATACATAATACGCTTATCAACAGAGTTATCAAAAGTCTCGTCCTTAATAGCCTTAGCCAATTTGAGGGTTGGAAGTTCTAAGGTTATGGGAATCTCGACATTCAAACCGTACAAGAGCTGAAAAGGAGACATACCAATCACCCGCTTCAAGGTTATTCTATCTTCCCACAGAGCATCGTACAAAACTTTGTGCCACAAATGTTGATTTTCGTCCACCAGCTTGTAGATGATAGTTACCAAATTCTTGTTGCTTGATTCAGCCTGACCATTAGCTTGTGGGTAATAGTCAGAAGAGTGTGACAAAGTTATGCCATGTTCAAAACAAAACTCAGTGATCTCGCTTGATGAGAAGGCAGAAGCATTTTTCAGCAATGATTTTTTTTGGCACATTGAACCTGGAAATGATATTCTCTTTTAAGAAATTACACACTACTTCAGAAGTAGCATGCTTAGTTGGAATTGTTTCCTTCCACTTGGTGAAATAATCAGTTGCAGTTAGGACATTGGTGTGTCTAGCACTTGATGATGGATTTACTGCACTGATGAAGTCAATTCCCCACTGTTGGAAGGGCTCTTCAATCACAACTAGTTTAGGGGTAAAGCCGCCAACTTCAACTTGCCCACGAACTATTGACACAGCTCGCACTTACGCACCCAAGAGTATGCATCTTGAAAGAGTGTGGGCTAGTAGTACTTTGCTCTCAAAATATTGTGAGTAGTTACTAGCATTGAAAAATTTCCTCCACATGCTAAGTCATGATATGACTTTAGCAACCTTTCTTGTTGTTCTTGATCAACACATCGCAAAAAGGTTCCATCCAATGCACGTTTGTACAAACAATTTTCCTATAAGACAAAGTTTGTTGATTTTAGCTTGATGGTTATTTTTTCCTTTGAGGTAAAATGATCAGGAAATTCCCCATAAGTGAGGAAATGGGAGATGTTGGAATACCATTCGTCAGTGGTGTTGATGAATAACACCATTGGAAGTTCACTTGAATCTACCTCTTCATTTTCTAAAACTTCTTCATCAGGATTATTTTTAGCGATGAGCTAACATAGTCCATACCCATGTATCAACTTGGTAGGTTTGATTTCCATGTCATATTCTTGAATCTTGGCGATCCAATTGCCTCTTTTCATTCCAAATTTCTATTGTGTTAAGATGGACTTAACAATTGAATCTGGGACCAAAACTTTGACATGGCTATTTAGAATGTAGAATCGAAAATGTTTAACAACTTTGACCATAACGAAAGCATTTTTTTTCCATCTAGGAGTATTTCAATTCGTAATTCTTTATAGGGCAGCTCATGAATGCAATTGGAGATTCAAAATGCTCACTGTTCTCTTGCACTAGAATCTTCGAAAGTGTATGCTCGAAAGCATAACTATACATGATGAATTCTTTGGTGTAGTTAGGGAAGACTAACACTGGCACATGAGCAATTTCCTCCTTGATGTCATTGAACACGGCTTTCCCTTCTGCCTTCCAATGAAAAGTGGTATTGCCTTTCATCATATTTACAATATGACAAGTCTTTTCTGCAAAGTCTGGAAGGAATCTTCGCAGAAAGTTTACCTTGCCAAAGAAGGAGTGGACAACCTTCTTGCTTGATGGAAGATTAAGTGTTTTGATATTGTTGACTCTTTCTAAGTGAATCTTGTTCCCTCTATGGCCACTACGTGACCAAGAATTTTTCCTTCTGTAACCCCAAAATTTGACTTTTTGGGGTTTAAGGAAATACCATGTTGTCGGAATCTCTCCAAGATTTTCCTTAGGTGGTAACAATGTGTGTGATGCTTTTTAGAGAACACTGTGAGATCATCAAGATACACTACGATAAACTTACCCATCACATCACGAATTCCAAGTTCATATCACGTTGGAATGTGGCACCAACATTGATTAGGCCAAAAGGCATTCTACGATACACAAAGGTACCCCATGGCGTTGTGAAAGTCATCTTGTGCGGGTCACTTGAATTAACTTCAATCTAGTTGTAACCAGAGAAACCATCCAGCATGGAGAGCATTTTGGATCTGGTCACTTTTTGTAGAACTTGGTCCATCATTGGAAGAGGATAATTATCCTTGAGTGACAGCTGGTTAAGATTTCTAAAATCCACACAGATATGGATCTCACTGTTTTTCTTACGAATAGGAACGATATTTTCTATCCATGTTGAGTGATGGATAGGGAATATTATTTGCACGTTCAACATTTTTTTAACTTCCACAAGGATTGTTCAAAAAATCTTTGGGTTGTATTGCCTTTATTTTTGCTTATAAGGCAATGCTCCAACCTTAAGGGGAATGTTGTGTTGTACCTCCTTTGGTCAGAAGGATTTGAAATCTTCATATGAATATGCTAAGACATCCATATATTCTTGTAACAACTGGGAAAATTGTTTCCTTTCTTCAACCGTGCAACACTTGCCAATGTTTACCATCTTAGGATCTTCTTCAGTTCCTAAGTTGATATGTTCAACCTCATTAGACGAATTGGAGTCTGAGAGTTGCTTCTTGACATAGCGATCATGCTTATCAAAGAGTTTCTCTAGAGATACCAATCCTCTAGGAATTTTATTCCCTTTAAGTTGCAATAATTCTTCACCTATAACTGGATGAATATCAAACATAGATTCTCGATGTTGAGAATCACTTCCTTTAAAGTACAATTCATTGAAATTTTTTGCCTTCTCCAAAAAGGCAACAATTTGATGATCATCGTTGAAAATCTACCAATTCTTTGAATTATCAGGAACACTTGGGTGAAAAACCAACTCAATGGTATAGGTGGAACCTTGAAAGTCTTTATGCGGTATCAAGAGTGTGGCTGAAACTGCTAAGGAATCGGCTCTAGTATTATATTCCATTGGAACTACAGATATATCAAAAGCCTCAAACTCCTCAATGGAATCCCAAACAAGATTGTGATAATGCCTGAGCCTATCATTTTTTGTTTGGTACAAATTTCTTACCTGACATACTATCAATTTGACATCACCTTGTGCATGAATATTTTTTATACCTTTCTTTAGCGCAACTTGCATTCCTAATAACAAAGCTTCATATTTGACAGTGTTATTAGTGTTATCAAATTGTAATTTGAAAGAGAAAGGGAAAAAAATTCCTGTAGGGGAAATGAAAATCATTCCTGCTATGGAACCGGTGGAAGAGCAGCTGCCATCAAACTCGAGTAACCAACCATTTAGGCCACCAAGGTTGATAGTATCAAAATCTGAAGATTCATCATCTGATGAAGTTTCATGATCTGAGATAGAAAAGTCACCTAATGATGAATAATTTGTTGTTGAGGAAGAATCATCACTCTCCAACTAATGTCTAGTAAAGGATTCACCAACCTCTTCTATTTGTAGATAGTAAGTTCCCACGCCTGAAGACTCAAACAGGATCTGAGCTCTTGGGTCGTCTGATTGGGTTACTAAAAACTTTGACTACTTTTTAGGAATCAATTTTTGCACCACGCCTTTCACTGGTATTTTGGCTTCAAACATGTCCATGATTAGTTCTCCTCCAACATCCTTATAGAAATTTCATCTAAGGAGGATTTTGTAAGACATTGGTACATCGGCTACTAGAACCGTCATCTTTATCTTCTTCTCTAAGTACGTAGCAAATGCATACTGCTCATCCTTGATCTGGTCAATCAAGGGCACTTGTTTGTTCTCCATGGAGAAACAATGGTTGAAGGTTTTAGTCAGATCCAAGCCTAAGGAAGTAGCTACCTTGGTGGGCATCACATTATCAGATGCACTAGAATCTATAACATAGTTACTTAATTTAAAGTCGTTGACAAGTAAGGAGATGAAAAATGGATCAATGCATCTGGAGGCTATTGGAGGGTTGGACACAAGGTTAATCTATGGCATTTTGGCCTTAGGAGCAACAAAAACATTAGGAGGTGGATCCCGACTTGGGGTAATTTTCTTATCTTGGACGAACTTGACAAGTCTGTCAAATTGTTCGGGGTTGGCTTTGAGGTACTTAGCCTCAGACATCTAGACCTTGGTTTTCTTGGCATGGTCAATAATGTCGAAAGCCTCGAAAGAAGGTTGTAAACTAGAAGTGGTAACTTCAATAATAGGTTTGATGAAAGGGACACTGGTCTTTGGAACTGGAGGATTGGCTTTGGGAATAGGAGGAGCTGATGAAGGGGGACGAGGTGAACTTACTTGTGGGTTTTTTGTTTCTTGGGTTTTCTAAGGAAGAGGAGAACCTCTTTTGGCAATTGTAATCGGCAACTTCTCCTTTGCTGGTGGAGCAGCAGCTTGAGCTTTATCAAGTTGATTATGTTGATGCCACATAAAAACAACATAAGTTTCTGTCACTAAGTCATCTTCATCCGCCATTTGCAAGTAGCCAATCTTGGAGTCATGATTCAATTCCATTTCTTTGTCCTAGAAGAGATCAACATTTTCTTCTTCATGATAATCTGGTTGTGCATAGTCATCTTGTTCAGCCTCATAGTATCTTGCGGCAGTATTGTTAGGTGGAGCTTCAAGTGCAAGTCTCCCTTGCGATGTTGGAAGGCAGTTTTGATTCCTGTTTCCAACATAGTTGTGGAAAGTCCTTTTTGGGACATCCTTGTAGGTGTTAGAAATTTTCTTTTTCAAAGTTAAGATTTCATTTTCCAGCCTTTGGACCATGGGAACAACAAAGTTGGAACTAACATTAGGAGTATTGGCATTAGATGTTGAAGATCCTAATGCTTGCATCCTTTTGTTAGTGTTGGTGCTCATCCTTATTTCTCTAGCAAGGATCGTATCGTCTTCAAGACTAGTAGCTAGTTGCTGAGCTACTTCAATGTTGGCAAGATTTTCCCTACGTAAGAAGAAACTTACATTGGGGAGTTGCGTGTTGATAAAATAGCACTTCAGGTTATGATCCATTGGTCTTGCATCATTTGGGATCCACGTCAGCATCTTGTTGAACTTAGATACGAACTCGTGCATGGGTTCATGAGCCTCTTTCTACATGGTCGTGAGTTGCACCAACAAAGCATGTGAATCTTCAGTAGGTTTGAATCTTTCTTCAAACTTTGTGTAAAGAGTGGCCTAGTTGGTGACTTAAGCATTTGGAAGAGTATAGAACCATTTGGCTGCAACCCCTTGGAGGGATTCGATGAAAAATCTTACTGAAACATCTTCATGCTCTATGTCGAGAACACCACAAACAATGTAGAAGGCTGAAATGTGTTCATCAGGATATTGTTTTCCGTCAC
The DNA here is from genome assembly GCA_007258455.2 of Sequoia sempervirens. Taxonomy (NCBI): domain Eukaryota; kingdom Viridiplantae; phylum Streptophyta; class Pinopsida; order Cupressales; family Cupressaceae; genus Sequoia; species Sequoia sempervirens. Next base: position 28,772 of record VDFB02108684.1, read on the forward strand.
CTAGAAACTTCGGTAGATGCTTTCTTGAAACACGTGGAAGTTCATGTAGAGGTGCAGCCAAACAGAGGGGACCGAAAGAATTTCTCCATGGTCTTGTAGGTGGTGCAGCCATGACTTGTTGTGCAACAAGTACTTGAACTAGACATATGTGGTAAACAGAGAACTCACTCAGAAGAGGAGATCTTAGACTTCTTGGAGGAAAACTTGTGCACTTCAATGGTGAACTTACTCGCAAAGGAGTAGGTGGATATTTATGTTGCAACAAGTCTTCAAAAAGTGGATATGCTACTCCTTGAGCCCTCAGTCCTCGCGTATATCTTCTATCTAGCAGAATGTAGATCTGAACAAGATAGAGATCAAAAGTAACAATATACAAGAAAACAATAAGAAACTAGAAAACTTATTTACTACAATCAAAAGTGTGAGGCTTTAATTGTGTGTGTCGTTCCCCAACGGAGTCGCTAAAAATTTGTTGGGTGAAAATTATGTAATCACCTTTTCAATAGATTACACAACCTAGATTTCAACCACAGCTGTGTGAGATATAATCTCTCCTCTTAGAAAGGGGAGGCACCCTTCTTACTGCTAATAGAAGCTAAGTAAAACTAATCAAGTATTTACAAAATGTACACTACACCTACGAAATGGGGGGGGTGTGTCACATTCATGCTTCTCTCTTTTTTCAGAGAAGATGTTTTATAATGCTTCACAGTTGATAGTTTTGATTCAAAATAACTTTAAACTAAAAACAAGCAGTAATGCCAATACCTCTATCTTGTCAAAGCAAAGCATAGAGATACCAGGTATGATAATAATAACAATAAAATGAGAAAGGAAAGCTCATGAAGGCACAAAGTCGTTCCGTAGCTTTTTCACCGATGGATCTGTGAGAGATGTAGAAGAAATGGTGGGTCGAAAGTATTAAGAAATTAAAACCCTAAACACACCAACAAACTGAAACGAAAATTACAAACTTTATAAAACAAATGAATGTAAGAGAAGACAATAAAAAATGACATACCTTCTAAAAACGCAAAAAACCCTAGTTTGGTTGGTGAAGAGATCCCAACGTGTGAGTTCGAAGGAGGTTTGGAGAGAAACCAACGCACAGAGGAGGAAGACAAATGAAATGACAAACTAAAAATCACTTAAAATTTCATTTATAAGTGTAATAAATGAACTTAAGTCATACTTTAATGAAGGCACGATATGGGGAGATAAAACTGGGAAAAATGCATTGGCGGTGAAAATCACCGCCTGTGTATCATTTTGACTAAGTATAAACAAAAAATGCACGAGTGCTAAAAATCAACGCTTGTGCACAAAAGAATAACTTTGAACCAAAATGTACAAGCGCTGATTTTTAGCACTTGTGCACTTTGAGGACTTAGAAAAATTTACAACCTTGAAATATGTAAGAGCGTTGAAAATCAACGCTCCTACACTTTTGCCAATTTTCAAAAATACCAAAAGGTAGAGGCTGACAAAGATGCTCGTTTTGAAGCTCTTTGAAAGACAAACGGGGAAGGACACTCAAATGAACAGTTTGAGAAATTGACCTCATTTTGTGTGCTTGAACACCACGAACCTATGAAACAAACAAGTTTCGTAGGGGGGTTATCTGTGGATCGACCACTGCTAGATTCCATGATAACACAGAGTAGCCAACCTATCTTCACACAGAGATTTGAAATCATGGTAGGAACCTTTAAGGTCTACAATTATATCAATAAGAATGTTCAGCACCGAGCCCTTGGTAACATTCTTCAAATTCTCCTTCAAACCTCTAATTTTGATATTAATTTTATTGAACTCTTGAAGAGTCCACTTAGCTAACTTAAAAGTTCCAGTAGCCCCAGCCCTAGTCATTTCCAACAATTCAAACATGGAGGTAGAGTCGTCATTGAGGTAAGAAAAGTCCTCGGAGAGAGGATTAACCTTTAAAGGCTCTTGTTTGGATTTTTTCTTCTCTGCCTCCTCCTCATCAAGACCCCTTATTTCCTTGTCCTACTCCACATTGGGCAAATATTGCATCAAGGAGTTCTCATGGCCACCATCTTATCATCATAATCCTTGCCTACACTAGACACATTGGGGTTCTTCACCAACCCATCTGAGGCCTTTTTCTTTAGGTTGGCAATACGCTTTGATGACCTCCATGGCTTATCCTCCAAACCCAAAACATTATCCTATGACCCCACCTCAAGGCCACCACCAAAAACATCTTGACCAACAATCACCTCTATGATCTTGGGCAGGGAATCATCCAAGCCCACTTTCGTATCCTCGCTTTCAAAAATGGCAAGCCACTTGGGAGCCTTGTTACTCTTAGAACCACCCAGCTTCCTCTTCTTTGAAGACGTAGTCACAATTGTCGGAGACACATCCTCCTCTTATTCCATTCTTCCTCCTTATTCGAAGAAGAATATGATCCCGACGACCCAGAAACATCACTCAAAGTCTTCTCCTTACCTTTAATTGTTAGAGCAGGGAGAAGAGACTTAACATGATACATAATAAGTAATATAAGGCCTTCATGGAGAATGGGAGCCCTCCTATTCTTCAAATGAGCGTACACAGAGACCTCCAAAGATGATAACAAGAAAAAAGGAAAGGAAATGAACAAACCATGTCTAAAATGGTTGAGGAGAGTGAAGTGGTGACCAAGAATGGTAGTAAACCTCCCCTCTAGAGTCACATAGCGCATAAGCACCTCAGCAACACTTGCCCAAATTTTCTCGAGGGATTTTCTCTCATAACCCTAACTTTCCAATTTAATTAATTTCTTCCCCTCATCATCTTTGAAAAATTGGTCCATCGCTTCCTCGTTACTCTTTTTTTCCTTGAAGAACTTGTGGCCAATTGTCGGCATACCAATAACAGCTGCAACCAATTCCTCATTGACCTTCACTTCCAGGCCATTAATCTTAAGCTTGCGGTTATGCCAGAATGACACAAACTGCACTGAGGCATTAGGGTCATGTCCGTGCAATCTCTCTAAGAACGAAGTGAAATTACCATGACGTAGAATGTTCCAAAGCTTCTTGTTTTTCCTGATGCCCCCTCAAGAATGCAGTTCAATTCTACTTTTGTCACCACCCATGTCAAACAACACCAAAACAAGCAAATCCTTGTGAAAAACACTCAACTGTAAACCATAGAGCAAGAAGAAACTCACAAAGCATGCGAAATAGAAGAAGGTACTAGAACATAAATGTGGCAACGTCTTAACCCACGCCATCATTCCTCAATAAACTCCTAGCTTTCTCAAGAAGGATCGAGCCCTCCTCGCACACACAAAAATCATTTAAACGGATAGCCTCGTTGGCAAAAAAATCTACCAACGAGTTTCCTTCTCCATAAACATGAGAGACGCGGGTCTCTTCACAAGATCGCAACATGATTATAGTATCTTTAATGAGTTGATCCACATTCCAACTTGGAGGATGAGTGCCACACAGATAGTTAATTATGTTTAAAGAATCACCTTCAACCCATAATTTGGAGTAACCTTTACTGATTGCATATTTGACACTTATGAATGCAACCTCTGCCTCCGCATAGTGATTGGTCTGGATTCCCAATGGGAGTTCCACAACACCTAGGAGTCTTCCAACATCATTTCTTAACACCCCCTACATCTTGTAGGCCTGGGATTTCCCTTCACTGCCCCATCAAAGTTAACTTTTACCCAACCAGAAGGAGGCTGCCACTTAGTGCTCATTCTAGCAATTGAACTGGATTTAAGATTCAAAATGGGAATTGAAGTAATCTTCCAGTTAGAAGTCACCAGGAGATCATAACCAAAAAGGCAAGCAGAAGGGACACATCGAGCAAAATTAGAGTTTATTAGAGTGAAGTTTTCTAGAATCGCCCGCCGGATCTTGACGAAAAGACTATCAACCTTCAACTTAGAATCATGAAAGATCCTATTATTACGTTCTTTCCATAATCCCCAAGAAATATGTGGGGCCATAAGGTCCCACATCCAATAGAGAATAGGGGAGGAGGAATGGCACATCCACTGATCAAAGAACTTGTCAAGAGAGTTCAGAAAGACCCAACCAATATTCTAGACTAAGAAATTTACTCCAAAGAGAAAAAGAATACTCACACCCAAGAAGAATATGGACAACACTCTCACCATCAGCTTCACAAAGAACACATCTATTAGGATTTGTGAACCCTCTCTTACAAAGGTTATCCTACGTTAAAACTTTACCCTACATAAGTAGCCAGAAGAAGACATTCACTTTAGGAATCAACTTCTTATTCCATAACCTCCCCTAGAAAGGAAGAGAAGCAAACACCTCCATTGAGCACTTGAGAGTAGAGGCCACCGAAAAAAAATCCATTAGCACAGGGGGCCCAAATGGCTCTATCTGGTCTAGGAAAAGAGGGAATCTAAAACTTGCATAAGAAGTCTTTCAATACAATTAAATAAATTGATATAATTTATTTAATTGTGTCACTAATATCTTTGACTTCTATAATTAAATAAATTTATATTTATTTAATTATTTGTCACTTTCCACTATAATTAAATAATTATGTTAATTATTTAATTATTCACTTTTAGCTTTTTCTATCACAAGTTAATTAAATTTTATTTAAGTAAATGACTCATCTTTTCTCTCACTTTTTGAATTAAATTTCTATTTAATCAAAAATTTAATTTTCCTTTTCCTTTTGCATTTAAATAATGTTTCCATTATTTGAAAATGCAATTTCCCTCTCAAACTAAAGTGATTTTTGTAAAAGTTAGTCAATTTTCTCATTCTTTCGTCAGTCTTGTTTCTATCTTATCTCGTCTAGTCTAATTTCATCCATTGATTGAAATAAAAATCATTTAATCTCGATCATCCATTTCGCATTCAGCTCTCTATAAAAAGATGTTGTCACTATCATTTTCAAGATCTAGATTATATATGTTGTCATGCTATTGAGAATAAACTTTGATATTTTGCTTTGTCTTAGTCATAGGCTTGTTAGTGCATACCTATAATATGAGGGCATTAATTATTTATAGTAGAATGGAGAAGGGCTACAAAGGTCAGCCAATGGACACATGAATCTGGTAACATTGTTTCATTTTATTTATGTTTATGTTTCCTTTGTTCTTCATAGTTGATTGGGGTTTTTGTGTTTAATGATCTTAAATATCTTAATCTAAAATCTTAAATTATTGATCACATTTGGTGAACCTGACATGAAGTTCTTGGAAAATGTATTTCGTGAAGCAAGATTTCCTTTTGATCTCAATCTTGTCGTGTTACCTTATCCTGCAAGATCTAGCTTAGCAGGTTCTCATCCGATGCATTTGATTAAAAAGTTTCATAAGACTTATTAACATATTCATTATTATTCTTATGCACATTTGGATGTCCCTTTGAATACAATTATTCATACAATTTCCTGCAAAAGTTTTCAATTATCAAGGGAGTCTTTGTAAGACTGCATAACCATTCCATTTATTTGGATGAATCACCGTATAAGATATTCATGTCCACATATATTTACACATAGGTATAGAGTCAAGATAGATAATAATCAGATCTGATCCTTGTCTTATGTTTTAAGATTACAGTCTTACATCATGAGTTGTTTACACTATTGATCATTTACTTTTCATTAGCAACACATCCATTTTGTGCAAAACTATGACACCAAATTTGCATATTTTAATCAAGTTCTCACCTATCCAAGTCGATTATGAAGTGGAGTGAAGCCTTTGTTGCATTATTTATGGAAGGATGATATGCATTATTTATTTGTGGAGTGAAGCCTTCGTTGCTCTGCTTTTATATGCTCTGCATTTATCTTGAGAGAGTTTTGATTTTTGTGTTTTGAGTTTTGGATTGTAGGAAAGATTACACACAATAAGGAAAAATCTGCAAGTTCTTGTGTCATGAGCAACGAATAAGATTTGTTCTTAATGTGTATTGTCTATTCTTAACGTACATCCGAAAGCATATTATCTATTTTGAGATTAAATGTCGTCTGTGCACATTGTCATTGTTGCTGACACTTACATACCTATCATAGACGTTTTTTAGAGATCCCAAATAAGAAACAAGATCATGTCCATCCTCCTCAAGGTAAAAACACAAACCTGTGTCACACTTTATAAAAGAATCAGCCAACAGCAAAAAAAAAATTGAACTTCGACCACATAAAAGCAGTCTTTATGTTTTGAATTTCAAAATGATGTAAACTAATGAAATGTAGAACTTTTGATGAAGTTTATTCCTATATTTTTAGATTTTTTAATAATTGTTTTCATTATTTTTTTTATCAATTTAAGAATAGAAATTGGAATGCTGAAATTTTCAGAAAAAAAGTGATGTTCATGGGACATCAAGAAACAAATTGAAAAAAGCTTCATTTTTCCCTAAATTGTTTTTCTCCAAATATGTAACTTCAATATCTACTGCATGAAAAAAATTAGATTTTTATGTATATTTTTCTCGCAGTAATGTTTTAAAGTCAAACTTGTCATAATTTGACAGTTTTCATGGGATGCCAACTATTGTCTATTTTTTTTAACATTTTCGAAAAACAAATTATAACCTTTTGAAGAGGACTCTCTCCTCTAGTGCACCATATATTTTTAAATTTTTTTAATATGTTTTACTATTTTTTTAAAATTTATAATCAACCTCTTTTTAGCTTTAACAACACTTGCATTATTTTAAAAATATTCAATATTCATCAAAATATTAAAAAAATTACATATTGATTCACCACCGAGCTCTACAAAGGGAGTATTTTCTTTTTAAAACATCGACCGGATTGGAAGAATACTTAGTTGAAGTTGAAAGTTTAGAAAAGTGCGAAAAAGTTGAGTTGGTTGCCAACTAGGATGCCACATAGACAGTTTCAGTGGAAAGGGTTTCTATAGAAAAGGTTTTGGCCAAAACCCTTTCTATAGAAACCTCACACATAAAATAAGCTGATTTCAAAGCGACAAAGGGAAAAAAAAAAAATTGGATTCAAACGAAACCCTGTGTGCCATGTATAGGCCACGTGGTTTTGATCAAAACCTATTCAGCCAAAACTTTTATGGCCAAAAATGTTTCCCTTGGAACTATTTATTTAGCCGAAAGTGTGACACAACTTTGTGCTTTTACCCCTCAACCCATAGGTTTTGGTTAAAGGATGGGCATTGATTAGGAAATTTGTGATTTATTTGGTTGTATCCTAAGGCCTTGGTGTTGGAAGCCTCCATGCCATACTCCAAGATTTAGATTAATTTAATTTAGATTTAGATTAATTTAGATTAATTTAGAAGAATTAGATTAAGTTTAGATTTAGTCATAGATTTAGATTTAAATTTAGATCAAGTTTAGATTTAGTTATAGATTTTAGATTTAGATTTAGATTAATTTAGAATAATTTAGATTAAGATGTTTTTTTGTTAGTTTAGATTAATGTTAGTTTTGATCAATTTAGATTAATTCTAATAATTAATTTAGATTAATTTTTTGGTTAGTTGGATTAATTTAGTTAGGTTTAGATTAAATTTTAACTTTTGTTAGTTAGATTAATGTCATTTTCTTTTTTAGTTTAGTTTTGATTTTGTAGCTATTTTTTGTTGATTTGGTTTTTTGCAGGTTCGCTTGTCAAAGACTTAAAATAAAAACATAAACTTTCATTTGTCAAAGACTAGAGGCTCAAATTACTAATAAGTGGTTTTGCAAGGCTCTCTTTAGTTTCTTTTATTTTAAGTGTTTTTTCTCACACGTAATTTATATTTTTCTTTTTTAGGGGGTTAATGAACCACTATCTGTTGTGCTTGAGATGGTAGGTGTATGGTCTCACCTTGTGCAAACTTGGTGATCAAAAGCTAGACCCATCATTTTTTTTTAATCCCTTAGAGGGCCTGCCTCCCAACTTGTGAGAGGGAACAACCCAAGTGGTATTGTTTTGGTCCGCTATATAAATTATTGTGATTGTTGGGAAAGTCTGCAATCACTTGGTGTGGATTTCCTATACTGACGGAAGTCTCCCCCAATATCTGCGTGATATGTAAAAAACCTTTATGATCTAGGAGGCCTCTTAATTGAGCGAACCTTCGCATGTACAGGCACCAGTATTTCCCTGAAACATAAAATAAGAACCATTTGTTGTATCAGCCCAAATCCTTTTACTTGTTGGTGCAGGAGGTCAGACCTTCGAAGTCGCCATACATTCCACTATTTATTACAGAGACAAAAAATCCCTCAAGGTCTTCGGATCTTAGGGGGTAAGAGAACTTGGTGTGCTTGTGTTGTGTAAGGGAGAGCTAGTGTCACCAAGATCTCTAACTGTCTGCTTTGTTTAAGTGTTTGGAGAAATATAAGTAGGGACTTAACAGGTAGTATCCACTTTCTAGCCTAGGTTGTGCTTTCTTACAAGTGTTCTCAAAAATTTTCAATACCAGTGAATCAATTTTGGGACTAACAAAAGCCCCAACTCAAATTTTCTTTGATTTCATATCAAAGTCACTCAAAAACTTTTTGTCTATTGTGTTTTTCGTGTGTGTTCAAACAAACATTGCCAATACAAATGAAACACCACACCCGAAACTTACAACATTTTAACCTTGAAACAAACTAGGCCTACATATCCAAAATGAGCTTAACCTTTAAATATGATTAGACCAAGGACTTTCCCACCTCATTTTTACCATTATCCATTCATACATCACCTCATCTTTTTGCATTAGATATTCCCCATAGGTCAATTTTTCAGGTCATATTTTTAGCTTGCATAAACCTCTTGATTAGGAAGTTCATCAAACTTAGACTAGATCGTAGCTTCAAATATTTATTCTCTTGACCTTATCTTTCATAAAACAATCATCCTAGTCCTTCGTCATTTAGGTTGGTTCCTCAACTTATTAGTCCAATTTGTGACCACCAAGTGTCAACATATCCTATCAGTCTTTACTATACCCAAGGTCATTGATAATCAAATTAGTTGTTATACCTATCTTAGTTTGATCAATAACTATATCTTAGGTTTACTAGAGGTTTTAGTCTTCATCCTAGGTCATAGTACTCCATCCCTTCATCTCACATCTTGCATACCCTATTCATAGACATACTTCTGATTTTGATCATTATGAAATTACCTTATTCACACCTTGACTATTGTCACCTTGAATCTTAATCGTGGTACCGTTATTAGGCATCTCTATATCTTCAAAAATACAAAAAACATAGCTTAGTTGCATATCCTTAGTCATAGTCATACCTTTGCATTGTCATACCTTAGACATCATATCACATACCTTAGTCACTCCACATTTCGTTATAACATCACATTTGCATCATAGTGACATTACCTCATCACCATGTCTTCAATTCACCTTGGTATGCTTCTTAGTCAAGTTGAATACCAATTAATCTACAATGGTAAATGTTAACAAGCCATAGAACTTAGAAGACAATTCACTTCTTCTCCATACCAACCATCCACATACCCCTCTTACCAACAACACATAAGCCCTAGTCATTCATCCACCTACCCTCAATATCAAGAGTCACTCACCATTAATCCATAACAAGCGTCCACTTATCACCCCTATCCTAACCTTGACAAGGGAAACCAACCTTCCACTAATCCCTTCCAAGCCTCCACATCCTATCCAAGTCCATCATCCATCAATCCATTCCAAGCCTCCACATCCTATCCTATTCCTTCATCCACTAATCCATTCCAATCCACTTCATCCCAATCTTCTATTCCTACATTTAGTCATGAAAATACATTTGGTCATGGTCTCCAAAATCATATCACATTGCCTACACCTTGGGATACATGTCAAAAATAAATTCCAAAGCATGACATCATAGCTTCACCTTTATTTCAAGATCAAAGTACTACTTCTTATGATCCTACTCCATCCCATGACCCTATCCTTAAGTCCATTCAAGAAATCCTTCTAGACAATCATGTCTTCTGAGACAAACCTATCTTTGATCAAGACACTACCATTGATCAAGAAATCCAAAATGATCCACTCATCGATCTTTATGCCATTCATGATCAAACATTTGAAGATGATCCCATCCAAAGTCCAAGCACCACCATTTCCAAAAATGAGACACTTTTCTCCTTTGGACACATAGATGATCTTCCTCTAGAACAAAAGTCTTCTACTCTAGACATATTTGCAAATGATCAAGCTATAGCTGAATTCACAAGAATCTATGGTGATGACCATAAGGAAGGTTTCTACATCGACTTGGAAGCATCGATATGTTTTGAAGAACCATTAGAATCTAATATTTCACAAAATTAGACCAAAGATATCAATCAGAAAGCTATCCCACATATCAATGGAGCCAAAATATTCTATCAACTAGGATCATCCACTTTTATCAAATCAAGCTTTCTCACAGAAGAGAATATTCTGAGCAATAATTTCCACAATGATGGGTTCACATATTGCTTCCAAAATAATAAATACCCCATCACAAAGAGAATATGTCAAAGCATGCAATATCAAGGAAGAGGACTAGGCCGACATGAGCAAGGCATTCGAGAACCAATATAGTTTTATGAAAATCCTAGACATTAAGGTCTTGGCTTTCTTCAATCAAAAAATCAAACAATGTTAGTGATACCTCCATGACATTAGGGGACACTTTATCCAATACAAACATTAAAATGAGGGCCATGAGTAGTCCTTGTCATAAGGTTGTTGCTAACACTCCTTCCATCCACACCACAAACCATCATTCCCAATTCTTTACGCCTACAATTTGGAACCAACAAAAAGAAAATTCTTACAAATCCAAAGTTCAAAATCAAATTTCAAATGTTATTGAATCAATCAAAAATCCAAGTGGACAAATAAATTTAAAATGGGTCCCAAAGAAAAATGGATCACGCAAAGAAAATAGTTCAAAAGTAAAACTCAATCAAAATGTGGAGCCACAAGAAAAGAGGTTTCTCCCATATAAAAAATTTCCACCTCCTTCAAAATGGTCATAGGAAAGGCATATAAAAGTATTGGTTGCAAATGACATCCCAATCAAAATTCCAAACTCCATCATCCACCATCCCAAGTTTGGAAAATAAAAATTGCTACATCCAAATAATCCTTCCACATCTACCATCATCCGTCATAATCCTACATCTCGCCTAAAGTTCAAAAATCCCATGTCACAAATCTATCGCATCTTGGTAGCAACTCTTTATCATAAGGACTCCCATGGAACTCTATCACGATGGGCGTATTTCGATAAAGCCAAACCTAGTATCAGAAAGGATCATAATGACATCAATCAGTTGTATGCAAGTGTTATGATCCTGAAAAAACAACTACTCCGTAAAGGTCACTATTGGCATATGATGACATCAACATCTACATCAGCACCATCAAAGTGATTGTCTAGGAAATACAAAGGAAAATACAAAAAAATAAAATTGTTACCTTGATGAAAACCTAACAAACAAGCAGCATCTTTATGGTGACGAGCAAAAAATCAAAAAGTCATAAAAATAGTAAAGAGAAAACAATTTGTCCAATAGTGAAAACCACGTCAGTGGCGCTTTGGATAAGTACCATGGTGAAAACCTAGTAAACAAGTGCCATGTGTAGTTAGTCTTTGCTTCATCATCTACTACCACTCTATTTTGTCTTCCACCCTAATTCATAATAATGCCTTTACCTTCCATTATCTCCCATTTGACATCCATCATAAGGCCTTGTCATCTTTATCATGGCTTCCAAGCAGTTGGCATCTTGCGTCCTTTCTCCTCCATCTTTC
>VDFB02108685.1:0-10585 GCA_007258455.2 Sequoia sempervirens
TGTTGCTTGTAGGTTATTCCCTTACTCCCTGGGTGAAGAAGCTTTTTATTGGTATAACCACCTCCCTGCTGGCTCAATTCAGAACTGGGGTGACCTTGAGAAAACCTTTCTGCAAAAGTTCCGAATACCCATCAGTGCTAATGAGCTATACCTGCAATTTATCAAAGTCAAGAGAGAAGTCAACGAACCCATAGCCAGTTTCAATAATAGATTCCATCGTGCGTTCACCAGATTGCAAGATCCATATGTCCTAGATGACGGTACTGCCCTGGGAGTATATTATGAAGCTCTGGATAGTCTAACGGCAACCTTTCTGAAATGGAGACCTAACCCTCCAGCTACCTTGACAGACGCTTACACGGAGGCTATCAAGCTTAGCACAGACTTGAGACAGCACTTGACGGGGCCATTGCCTTCTCTGGGACCAGTCGCACACCCTAACCAGATTCAGGCAGTAAATCAGGCTCTCACCAATCACACCCCTATTATGAATCCAGTCCCTCAATTATCAATGGTACCACACCCTGGTCATCCCATGAATCAGGTTTCTCCTATGATGAACTTCCCTCAACAGCAGGTTAACCAGCCTATGTATCAGTCACAATCAAATAGCTTCCCGGCTTATCTGCAGAATTCGGAAGTGTTGCATCAATCTCTGGGATCCGCCCCAGTACCTGTCCCACCTCTGAGTAACCCAAACCAGCCTCCCTACCGAGACCCTAATAAGGAAAGAATTGACGAAATGGCTGAACAAATAAAGAAGCTAAATCTAGAGGTGACTTATTTGAGAAACCAGAATAGCCAATTGCAAGCCGCTCAAAAGGGAATGCAATCCAATCCGAACAGGGAGTTCTCACAGGGGCAGAATTTCGACAGGGGACAACGCAATGACAGAGGATTTTACAATGACAGAGGGTATAACCAGGATAGAGGTTTCAACAACGATAGGAGGCAAAACTTTGATAGAGGCCAAGGAAGTGGGTCAGGATTTGACAAAAGGCCATCACAGGGACAGAACAGAACTTGGAATACAGGGCCTAATAATGGAGGAGTTCCTACTCCATTGGATCAGCCAGCCAATCAGATTGTTAATCAATCTGCCAACCAGCCAGTTAGTCAGGACAAACCTCCCACTGGTGTATATCTTGCAGAAGCAGCCCTGTCAGGATGGTGTAGGCTTCACAAAACAAGTCAGCATTCAGAACTGGAATGTCCTGAGTTCCAAACTGCAGCTTCTATCTTTCAGTATGAGGTAGAGAATAATGTGAATGGGCAGGAAATTGTCCCTTCCAATTCATATGATTCCCCTGTGCTGGTGTTGAACCATGCTCCTTTTCCCACTAGTAATGAAAATGTACCAGAAGAACCTGATTTCCAGAAAGATGAAATTGATCAGATTTGTAATGGAGATGAAGTAGCTCAGCTGTTTAACGAAGGGGAGATGAATGACAATGGCCCCTTGGATCAGGAAGAAACCTATGTTGAAGAAGTTCAGATGTTTCAGAGACAGGGATTGAGGGATATGCCTCACAGACGCCCACAGCCTGGAGGGCCCTTTACCACTTCCATTCCCCCCAACAATTTCACTACTCCTCCAGATCCTAATGCAAGTAACAATCCGTCTTATCCACAGGTGTCCAAGCAGTACCTTTCGAAAGATAGACAAGCTCGAGCAGAACCACAGAAGGAGAGGATTGTTCAAATAAGTAAGGAGAAGGTAGAGGAACCATCTAAAGAGGTTTCTACTGATATGACTGAAGAACAGATGGCTTCGTACGTCGCAGAGGAATTCAAAAAATTAAAGGTAAACCTTTCTGCTTTTGAATTGTTGAGGTTTCCTGCAATTAGAAAGGCTGTCTTGGGTACTTATGATGCAAATTCAAAGACATTGGACAAATCTTCTGGGGAGCATGACAGCCAGACCTCTAGTTTTCAGCATGTGAACACACAAAGTCAGACACCGAATAGGACTAATCCCCCCCTGGAGATCGAGGAAAAGAAAAGGACAGAACTCAAGTGGCCCAGATGGATACTCAGCCCACTTTGTTTCAAGGAAAAATGGAGACTCCTCCATTTCTGATTTCTGTCAGAATCTTTGGTAAGAACCTCCATAATTGTCTGTTGGATTCTGGTGCTTCCACTAATGTGATGCCTCTTGGAGTTTGTAGGGCTCTGGGAATTACACCTGCTGATTCCCAGAAAAAGGTGACTCAGTTGGATAGGACCGAAGTAAGTGTGGTAGGGGAACTTAACATGATCCATATGCAGATCGCTTCTGATCCTAGAATCCAACAGGTTATTAACATTCAGGTAGCTGACATTCCTGATGCGTACGGTTTAATTTTAGGAAGAGATTTCACCAGGGCCCTGAATGGGTATGTGTCTACCGACCACTCTCACATGTGGCTTCCCTGGAAGGGAGTGCCCAATCAGATAAGGATTGAGAGGGAGCCTAGAATGAAGTACATGATAACAGAATACCAAAAGACTTCGACCGAAGTTCTCATATCAGAAGCTGGAATGGGAAACTACTTGCTATCCGCCCCATATGAAGAATCAGATGTGGAAGAGGTGCTGATGTTGCATACGATGCCAGTGGACGCTGAAACAGGGTCCAGTCTTGTTGAAGTCCTAACAGAATCAGTTGAGGAAGAAGAAGAATCTGAGGATAGACAGATCAGCTTACTGGACAATTTCCAGGATTTCATTAAGCAATGTGTCAAAAATCAAACTCACTTGGGAAGGAGGACAAGTTTTAAGGAGTTACTCTTGCCGAATTGGTGCAGAGTCCACAATGCTTCTCACTCAGAATTGGAGTGTTACTTGTGTCAGACAGCAGTGAAAGAAGTGTACAAAAGCATAAATCCATCTCAGGAGGTTGGCACAGATGAACAGAGTCTGCAGGCAAAGTCTGAGAATCAGAAACCTGTTGTGGCTGTGAAAACCTCTATTACTGATAAACCAAAAGACAAAATGAAGAAGACCACCACTGCGGAATACTGGACTCTGAAGTTTGATGGATCTAAGTCCAAGCAAGGGGCTGGAGCTGGATTTGAATTGATAAGTCCCAAAGGTAAGAGTTTCTTCGCAGCTCATAGACTCCAATTTCATTGTACAAATAATGTGGCTGAATATGAAGCTTTAATTCATGGACTCCTTATGGCACTCAAGAAAAAGGTCAAGGTCCTACAAGTTTTTGGTGACTCAGAATTAGTGGTCAAACAAGTAAGAAAGCAGTATGCCTGCCACGACAGGAGAATGACCAACTATAGGCATAGAGTGTGGGACCTCATTGAGGGGTTCGACGCTTTTAATATCCAATTGATCCCAAGGAAGAAGAATCAAACTGCTGATTCTCTAGCTCAAGCGGCCAGTACTTTGCAGCCCCTGTCTTTGTCAGGATTGAAGAAGTTTACTGTTGAATTAACTCCTGTCCCGTCAGTCCCTGACAATGTGACTAATTTTCAGGTGTTTGAGGATGATAAGCATATCCTTGACTTTATCACGAACACGGATGTTTTTGCTTCACAGATCATTGACGAAACAGAACCTCAGGAAGCAGAATTGGATCTGGAAGGTGTGCTAAACTTGAAGTCCAATACTATTCCAAGAGGAATGGTAGAGCTATGTTCAGGAGAACCACATCGATAACCTCGTCGGGGCTATGGATGCCTGACTGGCAGCGAGGCTCTATCCAGGTTGCTTTTGGAGCTAGAATCTTTACGTAGCCCAACTTGACTGAGCCTGGTTTCTGCAGTAGCATAAGGAGGGAAATGAATTCACTTGCACACACTTGGATTTTCAGTTTATGGAAGGTCCATTCTATCCTAGGTTCTGACTCTTTAATCTTGCATTTTGATTTGTTTGCCTGATAGGGAGATTGAAACCAGAGATTCTGGGTTCACGATTCTTGTTTATCATCAAAATGCTCTAGAGCATTTTCCCAGCGGAGTCGCCATTTGTTGTGCAGTTTTGCACACACGCCCCACTGAAAGCGGGGACCCTCTTTTTGCTCTAGCTTTTGGCCTCTTAATTTTATTGATTTCATTGTCTTTGGAGGTCTTTAGATGTTCATCTTGCTTGCCCAAGTGATTTCCCCAGGTTGCACTTTGAAAAAATTAGGTTTTGAACAAAATCGGGGATTTTCCAGTCCGGCTGGAATTTCCCATAATCCTGTCCGGCTGGAATTTCCCATAATCCTGTCTGCCTGGAATTTCCCGGATTGGCTTTTGGTGTCTTTTGGCCCCTTAATTTTATTGCTTTCATTGCCTTTGGGGGTCCTTAGATGTTTATCTTGCTTGTCCAAGTCCTTCCCCCGAGTTGTGCTTCGAAAAAACTAGGTTTTGGGCACCAAAAATCAGGGGTTTTCGGTCAGCACGGAATTTCCATAATCTGTCACGGTGGAATTTTCAGTTCTGTCCTTTGGATTGCCTCGATTCTTTGTCAGCTTGGATTTTCCGGATTTTTGGTTTTGAGTCAGCGGCCCAGATTTTTCGGATTTTTCCCCTTGAGTGCAGTTTCCAGAAGCGGAAATTTTTTGAAAATATTTTTTTTTTCCGAAATGGAATTTTTTAAATGATAAGTGAAAATATGAAAATTTCTTGAATAAAAAAAATCGAAAATAAAAGTTTCCAAAAATGGAAAAAATTCTGAAAATGGAAAGTTTCCTTTTAAAAATGCAAGTTTTTCTTAAAGGTCAAAATTTTATTCAAATTTAATTTGAAAATGTGGGCTATTAATGATGATATCTGTTTTTCAGGACTAAACAAATATTAAAAGGGGGGGACTTGCATATGGATTCGTGCCAAAAGTGGGAAATCTGGAAGTGTTCAATTTAAATTTTCAAAAGTGGGAGCTGCTTAAGAATCCGTGCCAAAACTGTCTACAGCTGGAGGACTTTCTGGAGGGCACGTGAATCTGATCTTGCTGGAGATCGTGGGCCGACATGGATAATATTCATGCATTTAATGCAAATCTTGTCCTCTTTTGCATTTCTCATTAGGCCGACCTGTTTTGAGGCCAATTATTATTGTAAAATCTAATTAGGCCGACATGTTTGGGGGATTCTCTATAAATGGCATATGTGCCTCATTTGTAAGGGGGTGAGAGATTAGGAGAATATTTGATAGAGAGCAAATTTAGCAGTAGAGTAGAGGTAGAAGCTAGTCAATTTCTGAGCAAGTGATGTAACAGAACATTGGAATTGTTGCTGGAGTTTGGTGATTCAATACAATTGAAGGCATTGTGATTTTCTGGTGATCTCTTTTGTGTTCACTTATCTTGCATGGTTCTTATGATTCTATTTTTAAAATTGCTCATGGTTATTAGATTTAGATTTAGATCTGATTCAATAATGTTCATGATTTAATGTTTGAAGTGTTTGCAGCAATCCCTGGTCCATACTTTTTGCAGCTAGCTGATTGTTAGCTGCTTTGTAAAGTTAGCCTGGACCTTTATATTCATTGTGCTTAGTTCAATTATGGAGATTTATTCATTTCAACTGCAATTGGGTTGTCTTGGGTGAATGTTCATGATCTGAAAATCTTTAAAACCTTAGAAGATTGCTTGTTTACGGCGGGTACAGATTAATCTTAGTCCAAGCAAAGATTGGTTTAGTTGGATTGGTCCATTTCAAATTATTTATCATTTGCATTGTTAATCTTAAAGTTGAATAGAGAATGAGAATCTCTCTAAGCCCTTATCTCTTTTCTTCACATTTTATTTGAATCGCGGGTTGGTTTAGGATTTGAAGCTTGTAATACCATATTATTTGCATCGTTGTCCGCTACGACATTGTTCATTTGTAAAGGTCCCTTTGTGATTACCGGCATTTCACATATTATCGAGGTTGTTTATGCATTGTCATAACACGACACAGAACCTTGGGTGTTTGATGGTTATTGAAAATAACCTTTCGGAGATGAATGTGCATTAAATGCAGGTTGTTAATGCAGAAAACACCATCAAGCAGTTAGGCTAGAGGAGGGGGCACGAATGAGCACCTTGGATGGATTTCTTGAATGTCATCTACTCTAGAGATTTGGGAGAAATACCCGGATCCACCACCGAGAGGAGGGAAGATTTAAGAGGAGCACCGTTTCCCAATAGATTCGAGAAGGACTAGAGGGAGAGGAGAATCATCATCGCCCGCTCCATCACCAACATCATCCACATCCTCATATAGGGGAGTATCATCATTACCTATCCCTTCACCAACATTGTCCATATCTTCTCACCCTGAGGTTGAAGCAATACCCGTTCCTGAAGAGGTTCCCCTTCAACAGTCCCAACCTGTCATTAACCGACCACAACCTCCACCCCCGCTCTTACCAATGGCTTTCCTTGCCAATAATCCGTCACCTTTGTCCTTCGGTGCTTATAATGTAATGCCTAAAAATCCTGAGCATTTCTGCTCGAAATTCCATGTGAATGACCCGAACAGAACTGCAGAAGAACACATAAGGATTTTCCAAACTTGCCTTAAAGACAGAGGAATTGTCCATGAAGATGTTGCTTGTAGGTTATTCCCTTACTCCCTGGGTGAAGAAGCTTTTTATTGGTACAACCATCTCCCTGCTGGCTCAATTCAGAACTGGGGTGACCTTGAAAAAACCTTTCTGCAAAAGTTCCGAATACCCATCAGTGCTAATGAGCTATACCTGCAATTTATCAAAGTCAAGAGAGAAGTCAACGAACCCATAGCCAGTTTCAATAATAGATTCCATCGTGCGTTCACCAGATTGCAAGATCCATATGTCCTAGATGATGGTACTGCCCTGGGAGTATATTATGAAGCTTTGGATAGTCTAACGGCAACCTTTCTGAAATGGAGACCTAACCCTCCAGCTACCTTGACAGACGCTTACACGGAGGCTGTCAAGCTTAGCACAGACTTGAGACAGCACTTGACAGGGCCATTGCCTTCTCTGGGACCAGTCGCACACCCTAACCAGATTCAGGCAGTAAATCAGGCTCTCACCAATCATACCCCTATTATGAATCCAGTTCCTCAATTATCAATGGTACCACACCCTGGTCATCCTATGAATCAGGTTTCTCCTATGATGAACTTCCCTCAATAGCAGGTTAACCATCCTATGTACCAGTCACAATCAAATAGCTTCCCGGCTTATCTGCAGAATTCAGAAGTGTTGCATCAATCTCTGGGATCCGCCCCAGTACCCGTCCCACCTCTGAGTAACCCAAACCAGCCTCCCTACCGAGACCCTAATAAGGAAAGAATTGACGAGATGGCTGAACAAATAAAGAAGCTAAATCTAGAGGTGACTTATTTGAGAAACCAGAATAGCCAATTGCAAGCCGCTCAAAAGGGAATGCAATCCAATCCGAACAGAGAGTTCTCACAGGGGCAGAATTTCGACAGGGGACAACGCAATGATAGAGGATTTTACAATGACAGAGGGTACAACCAGGATAGAGGTTTCAACAACGATAGGAGGCAAAACTTTGATAGAGGCCAAGGAAGTGGGTCAGGATTTGACAAAAGGCCATCACAGGGACAGAACAGAACTTGGAATACAGGGCCTAATAATGGAGGAGTTCCTACTCCATTGGATCAGCCAGCCAATCAGATTGTTAATCAATCTGCCAACCAGCCAGTTAGCCAGGATAAACCTCCCACCGGGGTGTATCTCGCAGAAGCAGCCCTGTCAGGATGGTGTAGGCTTCACAAAACAAGTCAGCATTCAGAACTGGAATGTCCTGAGTTCCAGACTGCGGCTTCTATCTTTCAGTATGAGGTAGAGAATAATGTGAATGGGCAGGAGATTGTTCCTTCCAATTCATATGATTCCCCTGTGCTGGTGTTGAACCATGCTCTTTTTCCCACTAGTAATGAAAATGTACCAGAAGAACCTGATTTCCAGAAAGATGAAATTGATCAGATTTGTAATGGAGATGAAGTAGCTCAGCTGTTTAACGAAGGGGAGATGAATGACAATGGCCCCTTGGATCAGGAAGAAACCTATGTTGAAGAAGTTCAGATGTTTCAGAGACAGGGATTGAGAGATATGCCTCACAGACGCCCACAGCCTGGAGGGCCCTTTACCACTTCCATTCCCCCCAACAATTTCACTACTCCTCCAGATCCTAATGCAAGTAACAATCCGTCTTATCCACAGGTGTCCAAGCAGTACCTTTCGAAAGATAGACAAGCTCGAGCAGAACCACAGAAGGAGAGGATTGTTCAAATACGTAAGGAGAAGGTAGAGAACCATCTAAAGGGTTTCATTATGAGGTGAAGAGCAGAGATAACCCATTACATGTGAGAGAATTCAAGTAAAGGTATGCTACGCTTTTGAATTGTTGAGGTTTCCTACAATTAGAAAGGCTGTCTTGGGTATGATGCAGTCAAAGACATTGAACCATCTTAAGGGGAGCATGACGGCCGGACCTCTAGTTTTACATTTGTGAACACACACAAGTCGGTGTGAATGGGACTAATCCCCGGAGATAGAGAAAGAGACTGACTCAAGTGGCTGAGGATGGATACTGACCCCACTTTGTTTTCAAGGAAAAGCGAGGAACTCCTCCATTTCTGATTTACGTGGTGCACGGTAGAACCTCCATAGTATACTGGTGGATTACGGTGCTACCACTAATGTGATGCCCTCTTGGAGTTTGTGGGCTCACAGGAATTACACGATTCGAAAGGTATTTCGATTGGATAAGACGAAGTAAGTGTGGTAGGGGAACTTAACATGATCCATATGCAGATCGCTTCTGATCCTAGAATCCAACAGGTTATTAACATTCAGGTAGCTGACATTCCTGATGCATATGGTTTAATTTTAGGAAGAGATTTCACCAGGGCCCTGAATGGGTATGTATCTACCGACCACTCTCACATGTGGCTTCCCTGGAAGGGAGTGCCCAATCAGATAAGGATTGAGAGGGAGCCTAGAATGAAGTACATGATAACAGAATACCAAAAGACTTCGACCGAGGTTCTCATATCAGAAGTTGGAATGGGAAACTACTTGCTATCCGCCCCATATGAAGAATCAGATGTAGAAGAGGTGCTGATGTTGCATACGATGCCAGTGGACGCTGAAACAGGGTCCAGTCTTGTTGAAGTCCTAACAGAATCAGTTGAGGAAGAAGAAGAATCTGAGGATAGACAGATCAGCTTACTGGACAATTTCCAGGATTTCATTAAGCAATGTGTCGAAAATCAAACTCACTTGGGAAGGAGGACAAGTTTTAAGGAGTTACTCTTGCCGAATTGGTGCAGAGTCCACAATGCTTCTCACTCAGAATTGGAGTGTTGCTTGTGTCAGACAGCAGTGAAAGAAGTGTACAAAAGCATGAATCCATCTCAGGAGGTTGGCACAGATGAACAGAGTCTGCAGGCAAAGTCTGAGAATCAGAAACCTGTTGTGGCTGTGAAAACCTCTATTACTGATAAACCAAAAGACAAAATGGAGAAGACCACCACTGCGGAATATTGGACTCTGAAGTTTGATGGATCTAAGTCCAAGCAAGGAGCTGGAGCTGGATTTGAATTGATAAGTCCCAAAGGTAAGAGTTTCTTCGCAGCTCATAGACTCCAATTTCATTGTACAAATAATGTGGCTGAATATGAAGCTTTAATTCACGGACTCCTTATGGCACTCAAGAAAAAGGTCAAGGTCCTACAAGTTTTTGGTGACTCAGAATTAGTGGTCAAACAAGTAAGAAAGCAGTATGCCTGCCACGACAGGAGAATGACCAACTATAGGCATAGAGTGTGGGACCTCATCGAGGGATTCGACGCTTTTAATATCCAATTGATCCCAAGGAAGAAGAATCAAACTGCTGATTCTCTAGCTCAAGTGGCCAGTACTTTGCAGCCCCTGTCGTTGTCAGGATTGACGAAGTTTACTGTTGAATTAACTCCTGTCCCGTCAGACCCTGACAATATGACTAATTTTCAGGTGTTTGAGGATGATAAGCATATCCTTGACTTTATCACGAACACGGATGTGTTTGCTTCACAGATCATTGACGAAACAGAACCTCAGGAAGCAGAATTGGATCTGGAAGGTGTGCTAAACTTGAAGTCCAATACTATTCCAAGAGGAATGGTAGAGCTATGTTCAAGAGAACCACATCGATAACCTCGTCGGGGCTATGGATGCCTGACTGGCAGCGAGGCTCTATCCAGGTTGCTTTTGGAGCTAGAATCTTTACGTAGCCCAACTTGACTGAGCCTGGTTTCTGCAGTAGCATAAGGAGGGAAATGAATTCACTTGCACACACTTGGATTTTCAGTTTATGGAAGGTCCAGTCTATCCTAGGTTCTGACTCTTTAATCTTGCATTTTGATTTGTTTTCCTGATAGGGAGATTGAAACCAGAGATTCTGGGTTCACGATTCTTGTTTATCATCAAAATGCTCTAGAGCATTTTCCCAGCGGAGTCGTCATTTGTTGTGCAGTTTTGCACACACGCCCCACTGAAAGCGGGGACCCTCTTTTTGCTCTAGCTTTTGGCCTCTTAATTTTATTGATTTCATTGTCTTTGGAGGTCTTTAGATGTTCATCTTGCTTGCCCAAGTGATTTCCTCAGGTTACACTTTGAAAAAA
>VDFB02108686.1:0-13242 GCA_007258455.2 Sequoia sempervirens
TTGATTTTGTTAAGGAAAATACATGAAAATGGTGATTTGGGTCTAGGGTTTGTTAAAATCAATGAGAGTGGGGGAATTTCTTCAAATTTTAATCATATTGGGGTCAAAATAAAAGTTTCTAAGTTGGTGGCATGGTTAGCGGAGTTGTGCAAGTGGGACTTTCAATAAACCCTCTTGGTTTGGTTAAAAAATCAAGGGCTTCATAGTTTTCTATGTTAGAGGGGTCAACTCTAGAAGCTAATTATGGATTTAGTGGTTTGAGGGCATGGGAAATGCTTCCCAAAAGTTTTAGTTGTTTGTGATAAGTCTAAAGGTGGGTTGCTTTTTAATTTAGGCCTAATTAGCCTAATTAGGTCAGCATAGGAGTGGAGGTTTCAAGAGTTTGGTCCAAAGGACTTGTGTCTGACTAAGAGATATGTTTTATAACTCTAAAATGGGTATCTGAATCATCCATTGGTTTTTTAGGTGTTTTGGGAAGTGTTGGAGTTAAGGGCCAAAAACCAAGTTTGCACTGCTACTAGGGTTGCAAGGGTGAAAGTGGGAAATTCTATTTCTGATTGATTTCAAACTTTGGGAGTTGTTTGGATTGGTCCAATAGATTATTTTAATCTTGTTAGATTCCTCTTGAAGGAAAGTTGGCACTTTGAGTGGGTTTGGGTCTCTTGTGTCTGCATTAGAGTGGTATCAAAGCACAATAGTATATCTTGCGTTGGTGTTTTGACTTGGTTTTGCAGGAAGGTGAAGAGGTAGGATTGTGAAAATTCCTCCTAAGATGAATGTTGTTGCAAGGAAGATTGAAAATCATGGCAAAGAAATAGAATCCCTGAAGCAGGAAATTGCTATGATGAAAGCTAAAGGTAGGGTTCTCTTGGATGAAAGTGATACTGAAGAAGAAGAGACTTCTAGTGAAGAGGAAGATATGGATCCAGATGATGTGAGAATGGTGAAGCTTTTGAAGGGTGTGAAGAAATATGGATATGGAAAAATGGATGTGCCTATGTATGGAGGAAAAATTGATAGTGAAGAGCTCTTGGATTGGATAGGGGCTTTGGAGAACTACTTTGAGAGTGAAGAGATTGGTGAAGAAGGTAAAAACAAATTTGAAAGGAAATGCTTTGTTGTGGTGGAATTTTGTGCAAGAGGAAAGGGAGAGACAAGGAAAGAGAAAGATCACTTCTTGGGAGAGGATGAAGACCAAATTGAAAGGTAAATTCCTTCCTTGTGATTAGAATGTTTAGTTACTTAAGATGTTACAAAATCTTAGAAAAAAGGATTTAGATGTGAAAGCATATATTGAAGAATTTTATAGGCGAAGTATAAGGACTAAACATGAAGAAGATGAGGAAGAAATGGTTGCTAGGTACTTGAATGGCTTGAGGTATAACATTTAGGATGAGATCAACTTGTTGGCACCTAAATCAGTTGAACAATGCTTACAAATGGCAATGAGTAGAAGATGGAAAAAGGGTCTAAGAAGGTTGATGCTCAGTTGGAGGAGAAAAATGATGTGAAGCCCATGAAGAAGACCGATCTAAGATAGGTTAGTGGTGAGTTGTTGATAACACAACAAGAAGGGTTTAGGAAAATGGAGGAGATCCTGATTGGGGCAGTGGTGTGTCCTATAACAGTCCATTGAATGGAAGGATAGTCAAGTCTACATAGAGGGAAGGTTCTAAAATCTGACAATACAGTGGTGTATGGGACTGCACAAGCAAGGGCAGTGGGTTTGATTCCTACATTCAAGGGTTAGGGTGGAGTGGAACAAGAGCAGAAGCATGGATATAGCCTTAAGGGAGAATATGTTGCTTGGACAAGACAAAAGATGGTTGGAATAGGTCCTAGGTACATTAGTCATGAAAGGAAATGGGATCAGAGATGTGTATACATCAAAAAGAGTAGTAGGAGGAAATGTAGTCCAAAGAAGCATTGGTAAGGGTTGGTTTAGAGGCATGAAGGCAAGGACATTAACTTATTTTGGTCTAAGGGAAGATGGAAGACCACCCACTGATATGATTTTAGAGAAGGGGGGAAGATTACATGCACATAGAGGCCAGAGGGTAGATTGGGCTGCAAGTTTTCCTTGTCCACATCAAGTAAGAGGAGGTACAGGTTAGCATGGGATTGTGGAGAGTAGGTTGGAGCAGGACAAATCCTTACTCATGTGACATGAGTTTTTCCATGGTGGTGTGTATGGTGCAGGGGCACCAATATTTCCTATGTTTCTTCATTAAGTTTCTTATAGGTAAGGTGTGTTAGGATGTTTGAGTGAAGGTCTTGAGTCCAAATAAGGTCCAGTGTGACCATTCTTATGTAATTGATCAACTTTAATGGCTTTTGTGTTCATTTTGTAAGAATTGCAAATCATGTGGGAAGAAATTGTCAAAGTTGAAAAAAGGTGTCAAGGTAGATAGAATTTTGTTTTCTTGAGTGATTCATGTTCCCTTAGTTGAATAAGGTCTCATTAGACCATTTGTAATGGTTTAGGTGATTAGGGGGGTCAAGGAGTGCAAACATTACAATATATACAAATGTGTAAAGGATGTCATTTTGGCCTCCAATGGTCACAAGGAGTTTAAAATTTAGTTGAGAGGCAGTTAGTCATTCTTTTGAAGTGGAGAAGCCTCTAAAAAGGCATGGGAACTTGTTGTAATGTTTTTCTTGAAGAATTGAAGCATTGCTAATAAGAAATCTCTATTTTTTTCATTCATTTTCTGAGTTTCCTTTACATTTGTAGACCTATACAAGCCCGTACAACCTGATTTTACTATGTAATCATTGGAATTTCATGGTGTCCTATGTTATCAATCCTTTGCATCCATTTTGAAGGAAATCCATAGAGTTTTGTAGTAGAAATCTCTATTGTCCTGAAGCAAACCGAGAATACCCTATTTGAGGGTTTTGTAACAAAGATCATGTTCTAAGGGCCCATACACTGACTGTGACTACTGTGGTAAGTGTAATGGACCCTAGGGAGTCTGAGTAGAAGTTAGGATGCATGACTAGAGTTGTGGGGATGAAATAAGGGAGATAGGTCTGCTGCCTTGTTGATTTTGTTAAGGAAAATACATGAAAATGGTGATTTGGGTCTAGGGTTTGTTAAAATCAATGAGAGTGGGGGAATTTTTTCAAATTTTAAGCATATTAGGGTCAAAATAGAAGTTTCTGAGTCAATGGCATGGTCAAGGGAGTTGTGGAAGTGGGACTTTCAATAAACCCTCTTGGTTTGGCAAAAAAATCAAGGGTTTCATAGTTTGCTATGTTAGAGGGGTCAACTCTGGAAGCTAATTGTCGATTTAGTGGTTTGAGGGAATGGGAAATGCTGCCCCGAAGTTTCAATTGTTTTTGATAAGTCTAAAGGTGGGTTTCTTTTTAATTTAGGCCTAATTAACCTAATTAGGTCAGCGTAGGAGTGGAGGTTTCAGGAGTTTGGTCCAAAGGACTTGTGTCTGATTAAGAGATATATTTTATAACTTTGAAATGGGTATCTGAATCACCCATTGTTTTGTCAAGTGTTTTGGGAAGTGTTGGAGTTAGGGGCCAAAAATTGGATTTGCACTGCTACTAGGGTTGCAAGGGTGAAAGTGGGTAATTCTATTTTTGATTGATTGCAAACTTTGGGAGTTTTTTGGATTGGTCCAATAGATCCTTTTAATCTTGTTAGATTCCTCTTGAAGGAAATTCGACACTTTGAGTGGGTTTGGGTCTCCTATATATGCATCAAAGTCTTAGGAAAAATATGGAAGGATAAACGGGTTGTGAGGATAGAGGATAAATGGATTTAGTAGATGGAAGATAGGTGATGGGAGATAAGAATATGGTGGATGAAGGATGATGGAGGTCCAAGTACTAGTTTCAAAGGACTAAGATACCCCACACTAGAGGTAGTGCAATCATGGATGGAAGGATAATGTATAAAGGACATGGATGGAAGTAAGAGTGAAGATGAAATATTTGAAAGAATGCATGGATATTTTTCCCCTAGCTTTATGAAGATCAAGGGTGAAAAGAGGGGGTGAATTGGATAGGGTGGGGGGATGGAGATCTAGGATCGAGGATGTGGGATATACAATATGAATAGGATTATCAAGGTTAAGTGGATAAGATATGGATGCATGGATATATGATTGCTAGGATCTTTATATATATCAATTATGTGAAGGGTAAATTGATTTGGATAAGATGGGGGATAAGGAATGAATTATATGGATAGCATAAGGGAGATGAAATATGTGATTCACATTTATATCCTTAACCTTGTCAAGGTCAAAGGAGGGAAAGGGGAGGATAGATTTGGATGGGATAATGGATATATTTTGAAGGATAGTGGAGGATGTGGATAAGATGTGGTATGGATGAAACTTTCCCCCAAGTGTGGAGTGCAAGAGGGTGGGGAGGAAGGACTCAAGCATCTAGTTCCATAAATGGTATCCCTTAATTATGTGCTATTATGCTCATTGACATTGGTAGAATGAAGGTAAGGGGGATGAAATGGATTGGAAGATGGAGGGAGATATAGATTTATGCAAAGGTTTGGATAAGAGGTATGGAAGGATAGACAATCGATGTTGGATAATAGATGTGTTGATGGGAGACTTGTGGATGAGTGGATGGGAATGTTGGTAAGATCATAATTGGTGCACACCTTGAAGGGTGGTGAAGTTGTGGAAGGGTAGTGGTCTATGAAGTTGGAGGTTTAGATGGAGTGGGTGTAGATTTTGGGACATAAGGACCCAAAATGGATGGAAGTGATGAAGGATTATTAGATGGAATGAAGGACTTAGAATTGGATGAAGATTTTGGATAACCAAGTTTGGATTCCAATTTTGATTTTTCATTGGGATGCATTGATTCTATGAGTATTTTTGAAATCCACATGGTTTTTGATTTTTGCTTCATGGGCCATTGGGATTTAAATTTTTTATTTTGGATCATATTTTTCTTTGTTTTTGTATGTAGTTTTGATGAGACATGATGATCCTTGAATTTTTTTGGATTTTTGGATTTATGCATATGAGTTTTGGCAACCAAATTACTTCCAAGAGAAATGGGATTGGTGGATGGGTATGAATGATGTAGATGTATTATGGATTGGTTGGTCTAAGTAGTATGTTGGACGGATTTCAAAGTTATGTGCCTTGGTTGATCTTGATTTGGGATATGAGGTGATGGATAAATAGGATATAGAGATTTTGTAATAGGAGTGATAGGTGGTGGAATGTGAGGACCCAAGATGGATAGAGGGGATGAGAGACTTTTTTGTGGGATATAGGGACCCAAAATAGATGGAAGGGATGAGGGATTGGGATTTGAAACATAAGGGCACAAGATAGATTTGGAGGATGGGGAATATGGATATTGGAATTTAGATGGAGGAATTTTGGATTTAGGATGGGTGGAAGGAGTACCAGTGTTTAGAGCCTTATAACCAAGGCCATGATAATTAGGATTAGATTGGATTTTTATGGGTTCTAACATTCCTTTATCATGGAGGCCCAACCCTTTTCCTTGATAATTAATGGCTTGATAAATATTTTTTTCAATGGGATACTTGTTGGTTTGGAAGTAGGATGTGAGTCCATTTTGAGAGGGATAGGTTATGAAAGGAATGATAGGCTCTTGGAGTAAACCATCTTGGAATAAGGTGGAGGAAACAATTTGATAAGTATGGGGTTCATGGGTATCTTGGATGGGGGTGGTGAGATCTTGTGGAGGATTAGGATCATAACATGTAGATGAAGGGATTCTTTGATCTTAACTTGGGGAAGGATCATGGGATGGGGTGGATGGTGTAGTGTGATCTTGGTTATGAGATGGAAGGGAATCATGACATGGAGTGGGAGGGGTGTTTTGATCATGAGAGGTAGATGATAATTAGATGGGTTGGAAGGTGCACTTTGATCTTTATTTATAGAGGGATCATGTAATGGAGTGGAAGGGGTATTTGGATCTTGAGATGGGAAGGTATCATTAGATGGGATGGGAGGGATATGTTCTTGATTAGAAATGGGATAATGAGATGGAAGGGGATCATATGATGGAGGAGAAGTGGTTCCTTGATCTTTATATAGAGGGGTATCTATGTTATCATGGTTTGGATTAGAGGATTTACATAGCTCATTTGATATAGATGGTGTGATGGGGGAGGAAGATTGGATAGATGCTTCAATTTGGATGGATGGAGTAGTAGAGGATTGATGAGATTTAGGGGATTGAGAATTATCTTGATGTGGAGGTGGTGAAGGTGGATGCATGACATGGGAAGAGTGCACAATTTTTTTTTGCATGGGGAATTAAGCACCTCTGTAAATATTCCTTGGAGCTAATTATTATGGAGGACATGGGGTGAATTTTATTGGTAATATTGGGGTAAGGAGGATTGTAGTGATGTGGGAGATGAACAAGTGGAATAAGAGGTGAAAGCTTCCATAGATTGGTAAATTGAGGATGAGGATGAGGAGCTTGAAAAGGATTGGGAGATGGGAATTTGGGATTTGGAATGAGTTGGAGAGATATTTTGGCTAAAGGCTTGTCATCCCTTGTCAAAGGAAGGGGAAAAATAAGCAAGAGGGGATGGGTTGGGATTGGATGAATATGGGGAGAATGGAAGTTTAGCATGCCAATTCCAAGGAGATATCTAAGCATGGAGTCCCTATCATTATTAAATTAGTAAGTGAGGAAGTAATTGGTGATAAAATCCCATGAGGATGATATGGGTGGTAAGGATGTGGGTGGTATTTGAGAGGGACTTTGGATGGGTGATTGGTGAAAGATTGGAGGATTTTTTCTAATAGATTCATGGTGATCCATAATATTCTCACTATCATCATAAGGATTAGGATATGGGTTCATAATATTAGATTAGGTTAGGATGGGTGAAGATGGATTAGAATAGGTTAGGTTGGATGGATGATAGGTTGAATGGTTAGACATGGTGGAGGTTTGATTGGAAGAGGGATGTTTGGGATTGATTTTGGATGAGGATGGGAATTATGATGATGAATTAGGAATAGAGGGAGGATTAGAAGAATAGGTCCTAAGGATAAAGATGGAGAATAATATTAGGATTTGATTAATATGGGATTATATTGATAAGGGGTTTGGATTAAGATGATGATGAGGGATGGGGATTAAAGAGGATAATGAAGGATGTGTATTAAAGATGATGGAGGATGGAGGATGTTAGGACCAAGATTAAGGATGAAACTGGATAGATATTATGGAGGATGATTAGGACCTCAAATGGATTAGGAAAATTAAGCTTAGGGTCCTAAATGAAGGATTATGGATAGATTAGCTATAGATTAAGGGATGATTAGACCAAGGTAGATGATTAGAATGATAATAGAGGATTAGGATGGGATAAATAAGATAAGGTGATTAAGATAAAAAGGGATGATTAGGATGGAAAAAGTGGTATGATTAGGATGTGGAAGGATGGTTAGGATAGGAAGAATTGGATGAGGTGAAGGTTTTTCTTGCTTGACTAGGAGGTAGAATTAAAAGAACACAAAAGAAAAGTGGAAAATTTTGATGGATTTTTGTAGTGTATGTTTTAAAATCCTCAATCCCTTAACTGATTCATTCTTCATGAGTATTACACAAGAAAAAACTTCAAGAACTTGTTCATAATCCTAAGCTCAAATGGGTTTATAGGCTAGTGTAGTCCCACAAACATGGATTTATCCAAACTTGGAATCTCCTTCGACTCAAGGGTAGGGACATCTTTAGGGGGTGTATACACTTTTGTCTTTACAAGAGTGGATAAGTAGGGACCTTCTAGAATGGAAGGATAACCCAATCAACCTCTCCTTGAAAAGCTATGTGTAGTTTATACAAAGTCAAGGATTTCTATTTCACTCAAGGGAATCATATGGTGGGAATCTATAGGGTGTGATGCACATCCTTTGCACTACACTAGTCTATGGCTAAAAGGTCTTAATCTAGGATACACAAGATTACTAGGGAGCTCTCTAAATACCTCAAGGGTATGTGAGGCCCAAATCCATAGATGAAACATAAAAATTCCAAATAGCTAGGAGGAGAGGGTAACCCACTCTTCACCTTCACTCCTCCAAGCTATAAAGTTCTTGGAGGATTAGCTCAGATTGACAAGATTCCACTTCCAAGAGTGGTGTCTTTCGTTTCACCTCTCGCTCTTTATACTATGCCGAAACATAGGATTTGGGGTCATTCCCTAGGATGATGAAATCCCTAGGAAACCCCTATAAAAGGAATGATCCAAGTGTTTTTGATCCTCAAGATCACATGAAGCATAAGGGGAGAGCATACAAACATTGGTTTCATTGGGATAAAAATAAAATAAAATGAGTAAGTGATGTTTTTGATCCTCAAGATCACAATAGGTGTGAGAGGAGAGCATACACACCACTCACTCAAAGACACATAAAAAATAAATTCATTAACCTTAAGAAATGAAATGTGCCTAGATTAGTAAAAAAAGAAAGCCTTGGACAAGTGAATCTGCAAGAAAAATGTTAGTAGTTTGATGCCTTTGCCTTTGAAAATTGATTTCAAGATACAAAACAAGTAGTTAGATGATGTGATGATCAAATAAAAAAGATTGTTAACATGAAAATAACCATAAAAATTTGGAGCCCTTTTTGCAATGAGGGGGGTGGTACAATTAACCCAATGATAGGGGGTGTAGGGGGACATACACGATCCATCACTAATAGGGGTTCGAAGGATAAATTTTTGGATAGGGAAAATGATAGATTTTGATTATTTTTCCTAAAAAAGCATTAAACCTCTGAAACGTGCATTAGTAACTAAAAAATGGAGATTAGATGAAGAAAATAACTAAAAGAAGGCTTAAGGATGCAGCCTAAAGCATAGGCACAACTTTGTAGATAAAGCTATGCTTCTACTAAAGCAGAGGTTCCATTTTGTGAACAAAGGTGCAACTTTGTAGATGATTCCAAAAAGAGAGCTTTCAAGGGGGTGAAAAGTTGATGTTTTTGAATGACCTAGTTGAAGGGACAACTTGAAAATGGAGGTACTGATTCAAAAAATAAAATTTGATGAAAAAAAGACCTGAAAAACCCTCAAAGAAGCCCCTAAAAGCACAAGCACAACTTTATTCATAGAACTGTGCTTTTGCAAAAGCAGAGGTGCCACTTTATGATCAAAGGCACAACTTTGCAGACAGAGCAAAAAAATGGCCTTCGAGGTAAAAAAAAGAAGATTTTTTTGCTAGTTTAGCTAAGGAACAAGGTGTATGAAGATGCATAGGACTCAAAAACATGAATACATTTCCAAAAGGTGTTAGATTATATGGTTAAAAAAAGCTCTCAAAATAAGAAAACCCTAAATGACCTAGAGAGCTTGCAAGAACCCTAATCTTACAAATCCCTAAAAAGACCTAATTTATGCATGAAAATGATGGATGAACCTGCAAAATAGAATTTTAAGATGATGAAGTCCTAAAAAACATGATGTTAGAAGCCAAAAAATCCCTAAATCTAGGTGAAAATAGCAAAAAATTACTAGAAAAGGAAAAGGCATAGTTTTGGGTTCTAGAGGTGCAATAGTTTTTTACAAAGGTAGAATTTTGTGAAGACAAAGCAAGGGCGTAGCTTTGCGAAAATGCTATGTTTTTCTCAAGAAGAGGCACCTTTATGGGTAGTAAAAACACAAGTTTGTAGTTTTTATCCAAAAACGTGACCTACAACTTTAAAACTCACAAAAACTTCAAGAAACATTAGAAAAGGGTAGGGTAACCCACCAGGTGTGCCAAAATGAAGAAGGTAAAAGAGTAATATGATGATGAATAGAAGAAATGCATAAAGGAAATGCATAAATAAGATCTATACCTTCATAGAATTCTCCTCTTCATGGATTGAGCTTACAAGATTGCATCCATATCTTGAAGATTTGCTCCAAATGATGGAAATTGATGTGGTTGCTCAAAATTTTATGATGATGGTAGGATAGTGATATCATTGATGAGAGATTTGGAAATCATAAGGATATGGATAATGTGTGTTGTAAGAATGATATCCAAGGCCTCATTATATAGAATTTTGGTGAGAGAAATCAACAACTAGGATTGATTGGTTAGTGGAGGGTTGAGATTGAAAAAAGGATAGGGTTTGGATCAAGGAATGAAGAATGATTAGCCATATGAAAAGTGTAACAAAATGGAAAGGTGTGAAATGGAGAGGTTTGGTCACACATTGGGATGAAAGGCATTACATTTTTGTAAGAGATAGGATGGCTTGTGTAAGAGGTAGTGGGGGTAGCTAAGATGTAGGAATTTAAAATTATGAAATAATGGCAATGATGATTAGGGATGAGGGTTAGATCAATTAATCAAGGATTAATTGGTTTAATGAGGAAGGGTTGAGTTAATAAACCAAGGGTTTATTAACTTGGGTGGAGTTAAAATTTGGAGAATGGGATAATAATTATTAGGAAGGGGATAGAGTTAATTAATCAAGGATTAACTAACTTAAGAAAGGTTAGGGGATTTAGAGAAATAAAGGTAAAGGTTAGATTTAATTAAATAAATGTGGATTTATTTAATTAAAAGTGGAAGATAAAGGAAATGCGGAAATTAAATAAATAAATAAATATTATTTAATTAATTAATGGGTTAGGATAAGGCTAAAATGAGGTGTGAATGGGTAAGGTCACATTTTAGATGTCACGCATAACCCATGTGAAATATTAGCATCTCAATACATCGAGCTATAAAGGCCCTCTAATGATGAAAAAATAATTTCACAACTTAGTTTTTTTATGAGATTATCATCAAGTACACATGTATAACCCACGAATAACCTACTCACTAGTCTGAGAGATAAAATAAATGTTATATTATATTAGTCAAATCAGTTGAATAGCATCTACCACTCTTGTTTCCTAGAAAAGGACCAATCAATAACAAAGATGTAGCATGTTGCACATCCTTAGAGTAGAAAAAATCACTCAGTATTGTTGATCATACTAGTACCAGAAGTATTGATGCTAAGATAGTTACGCACAAGATTATTCTTGCGCAAGATTATAAACAAGTCAAACAAAAGATACAAAAGATGAATCTTAAAATAGATTTATTGGTTAAGGTTGAGATTGAAAAATATCTTGAAGTTGGCTTTATTCATCCTATTGATTATTCTCAATGGATCTCAAACATTGGTGCAATTTTGCAAAACCTAATATTCATATTTGGATGTGTACATATTTTTGTGACCTTATTAAAGAATCTTTGAAAGATGATTTCCCCTCCCTAATATTGATATGACAGTGGATTCAACTCACGGGCCATGATTTTTATCATTCGAGGATGGGATTTTATGATATAATCAAATCTTTATCAACCCTCAAGATCAATACAAAAACATTTAATACACCATGGGGAACATTTTTGTTGTTGGAGTTTGTCATGCCTTTTGGATTGAAGAATGCAGATGCAACATATCAAAGAGGTATGAAATTGATATTCCATGATTACATACATAATATTCTCAAAGATTATGTTGATGATATTATAGGAAAATCCTTAATTTGTCAAGGCAATGTTAAAATCTTTTGAAAAATCTATGAAAGAATGTGTAAGTACAACATGCGACTGAATGCAAAAAAATGCATCTTTGGTGTGGATAGTGGAAAACTCTTAGGATTTATCATATCCCACAGATGCATTGAGGTGAAAATGAAAAAAATAGATGCTATAATTAGCATGACACCTTTGAAAAAAATTTCTCAATTACATTTACAAGGAAGGATTCAAGGTATAAATCATTTTGCCACATATTTGGTGGATTGGACATTACATTTTACAGAAATTCTCAAGAAGGAACTAGGATTTGAGTGGAATAAGGATTGTAAACAAGATTTTAAAAGTTTGAAAGAGTGCCTTTCTACCCCTCTTATTTTACAACCCTCCATGCAAGAGAAATCATTAATCCTTTATATAGCAGCATCATCCCATGCTTTAGCAACATTGTTGAAGCTCAACAAGGCGATAATGGTAAAGAACATCCTATTTATTACATTAGCAAAAATTTGGTTGACTATGAAAATTGATATATAATGATAGAAAAAAAAATTAGGCTTGTGTTTTCTATTCGTAATTTAAGACAAAGTTTGATCCTTTAAAACACCTTTTTGCTAAAATTAACTTGTCAGGACACTTAGCCAAATGGGTTATGTTGTTAATTGAGTTTGATCTTAAATTTGTCTCTCAGAAGGAAATTAAAGGACTAGCCTTAACAGATCATTTAGCTGATGCTCCTTCTCCATTAGCCTTACCTAATATGGACTCATTCCTGGATGAAAGTGTGTTGATGGTTCAAACAGAATCATGAGAATTATACTTTGATGGTTCTAAGTGTCAAACTGGCTTCAGAGTAGGGGTTATATAATAATTTTTCCTTCAGGAAAGCCTACTCCTTTATCTTACTGTCTAAACTTCCTATGTATGAATAACACTATAGAGTATGAAGCTTTAATTACTGGAATATGTGCAACATTATCCTTAGGTGTTCAACACATTTCCATATTTGGTATTCTCAATTAGTCATTAAACAAATAAATGGATCCCATCAAGCAAAACTAAAAAAATAGTTCAATATAAAAACCTCACGATGAAACTGTTGGAAAAATTTAAATCATATACCATTGATAATATTCCTTGAAAGGATAATCGACATGCAAATGCAATGACAAGTGTTGCTTCCCTTGTATCTCTTGATGACCCTTCTATGGATTATATGTTTGTCATGCACACAATTCTAAAACCATCAATAAAGGACAAAGTGAAATAAACATTGGTAACAACTATTGAAGACCCTCCTGAATGGTACACACATATATTCAAGTACTTAAAAGAAGGAACCTTTCCTGAACCAACCACTAAGAACACTAGAGCTGGTATTCATAAACTTGCTACTCAATATGTCATCTTAGAAATTTTTTTATATAGACGATCTTTTGATGGTATTTTTCTTAGATGTCTTAAACAGTTGGAAATCTACATAACCCTTGAAGAAGCTGACATTGGTGCTTGTGGGGGAAATTTTGGAGGAAGATCATTAGTTCAAAAATTAACTCGCATGGGATATTACTAGAGACATATGGAGCAAGATTGTTTCAAGTATGTTAAGAAATGTCAAGAACATAACAATTTGATCCATGCTCCCACCTCCAAAATACGTGCCCAAGTTTCTATTTGGCCATTTTTTGTTTGGGTTTTGGACCTTATTGGGAAGATATCTC
>VDFB02108688.1:0-21146 GCA_007258455.2 Sequoia sempervirens
AAAAATATGCATCACATCCGAACATGAGTCCTCTAATTATATCTAAAATATTATCATTTTATTATCATTAGGGTGGTTAGACAGACACCTACTTATTTTTTTTTCCTTGAAATTTAATTACTACTGCATTGAAATTTCAAATTTTCACCAAATAGATTTTTTTTTTTAAAAGAATAAACCTAGTAGTTTAGACACTATGTTCAATTTAATATAGATTCTATTCTTACATATTTTTGAAATAATATAGATAACTTATTCAAATTTTTACGTCAAGTTGCCTAACTCTGATTTTTTTGAATTTTTTGCCACTCAAGGGCCTATTTTTTCCATGATGATCTTGCACATACCCACCTATTTTAAATGTGGTAAGCCTGGACACTATGCCACTAAATGTTGGTAAAAAAAAAATGATTGTGTATTTTATGATAATTTGGATCATGATATGTACAATTATGAGAGGGCACAACAATATTTCCATAATGCCCTACCCACATACAAGAGCAACAAAATTCAAGGACAAAGTGGAGGAGCCCGAGTTATAAGAAAAGTACCTTTGCAAGGAGATAGAAGGTGTAAAAATAAAGATAATTGGTCATTTGACACATCTATTGGTGAAGATACCTTTGAAGAAGAATATCGGGACATAAAATTTCATAAAAGTAAAAATATAATATCACAAAATAAGAAAAATAAATTTGTGGTAATCACCAACCAAGGGAAAAATACTACTACGAACAAGAGGGTGATAAGCAATGAAACTAGCTAAGAATCAGAAGAACAAGAAGAAAATACACATATTACTTTCACCCTATAAAGCAAAAACATGATAAGATTGTTGAAAAACAAAGAGAGTGATCTGTTGGAAATATGTGCCTAAATCATCACAAGTTGTAACCTCTATTGGAGCCAAGTCGGTGTGATATTGTTAATGTCTGGCTGACTAGCAACTTTGACACATTGTGATTTGTATAGGTCGCTATGACCTTGCTTCTATCTCACCGAAGGAGCCTATCGCTGTGACAAGAAGCATTTAGAGTGACCTCTCACTGCCCGTGGAGATCTCTGGCCAATAGGCCATTCTATCGGATATTGGGGAGAGTCTTGGATGTTCGCTATGAGCTCTCAGCAATAAGGATGTCTCACCAACAACGTTTTCTGTTGAAGTCTTCGGGGAGAGTCTAGGGTGTTTGGTAAGAAGTCTTACCGATATGGATGTCTCACCGACAGCTTTATCCTGGAGACATCGGGGTGACTTGAACACTTAGGAAGAACTCTTGGCGATAGTTGGTGTGTCTCACCAATGGTATTCACTCGGAGTAGAACAAAGGTCTCAGTGTAAGGTCTTAGCGATGGAAAGAAGTCTTTCCGACTGTCGTTTGGTGCTCGATATGACTTATGAGCATTCAAAGTAACGTCTCAATGAAAGTGGAGTCTTGTCGATAGTAGTATGGCTTCAAAGTAACATAAAGAACTCGATAAGATGTCTCGGCGAAAGACGATTGTCTTGTTGATGTGAATACTCATGTCTATGTGACTTATGGACCCCGGTATGAAGTCTTGGCGAAAGCGATGAGTCTCTCCGACTGGTGGATGCACTAGGATTAACATGAAGTATTCGCTGTGATGTCTTGGTGATAGCAGTATGTCTTGTCGACTGTTGAATGCTTCGGTGTAACTTAAGAAGTCTCGGTGTAACCTCTTGGCGAGTGGTAAGTCTTGACGATAGCAATGTTGAGGTCGATGTGACTTGTGAATAGCGATATGAGTCTTTCCGATGAGGAAACTATTGGCAATATCGGATGCTAAGCTCTATGTAGCATCGGGGAGACACAATTAGTGTCTCACTGACATGCCAACACAGATTGAAGCCTTTTGACCGAGTGAAGACTTCCTATGTGGCATCGCGTGGACCAATCAGAGAAGCCGAATGGAAACAGTTGGAAGACAGTCCGTTGAGGTAGTTCTGTGAGGAAGTTCGATAGACAGGGAACGGCATGAATATAGTTTGAAGTTGCAGATGCTCGATGGTTCAGTTGGTTTGAAGAATAGTTGTGTGAACAGTTTGAATTGTATCAGAGTGATTTCTATTCTGTAAAGATTGTAACTTGAAGGTTCCTATACAAGATTGATCATTGTGAAAGCTGCTGTAATCTGGCATCAGAAAGATAAGTCAGAACTTTGTATGTAATTATTTGTTACTGTAATACAAAGTGACTTCTCTTGGTGTGGTGGGTTTTTTTTCCCGTAAGGGTTTTCCCACTTATATCTGGTGTCCATCTGTGTTTGTCTAATTCTCTATTTTTGCTATTTATTTAAAAGTGCATCTTAATTGAACTGTAATTGTAAAATTTAAAAGTGTCTCTGCATTCTTCCTTGAGGTTTTGATGTTAGGAGAGTTGTTTCCGCATCTAATTTTCCTTACAAGTGGTATCAGAGCCTTGCCAGTTGTGTTATCCTTGTGGGTACGTTGGGTTTTCTGAGTCAATTTCTGTTTAGTGGGAGTCTTGTAGAAGTTTGTCAATTTCTAATTACAGATTGAGATGGCTAGCATATCAGGAAAGATTGAAATAGAGAAGTTCAATGGCAGCAATTTTGAGTTGTGGAAACTCAAAATGGAGGATCTTTTAGTGGATCATGATCTGTGGCTTGTTGTGTCTAGAACTAAACCTACAGGCATGAAGCAAGAAGAAGATTTCGGGACCTTACATAGAAAGTCTAAGGGCTGATAAGGCTCATGGAAGACTCGCTCTTCTTAATGTGCATGAAGAAAGACTACATCTTCCTTTGTAAAGAATTGCCTTATTATCGTGGGAAGTCCTTGGTGAATAAACCATTCTTTGAGGAAGAAGTTTGCACTTTGAGAATGCAGGAAGGAGGCTCTGTAGCTGATCATTTGAACACATTCAACATGCTGATTGCACAGTTAACATCTGTTGGTGTGAAGATTGATGAAGAGGATCGCTGTATTCTAATATTGTGTTCTTTGCCAGATTCATGGGATCACCTTGTGATGGCTATTGGGAGTACAACATCGAGTTTCAAGATGGAAGATGTTGTTGCTTCTTTGTTATCAGAATAAATGAGAAGGAAATCTTCTGAGATGGAGAAGGAGGCTCTTGCTGTTAGAGGAAGATCGAAAGAGAAAGCCAAGAAGAAGGACAAGCAGAAGTCCAAATCAAACCGAGGGGAGATCAAAGCCCCCGGAAAGAAGTCCAAGGTGAAGTGCTAGGAACTCAGGCAACCCGGTCATTTCTAAAAGGATTGTAAAGAGGGAGGAGAAGAAGAAGAACGGCCCCACAAATGATTCTTCTCACGTTGATGATGTCCGGATGATTGATTTCTCGAGCATCTTTCCACATGACATCTCATAGAGACCGGTTCACATGAAGAATACTGCGGAAAGGTGTACTTTGGTGCGATTCAACTTTAGAGATTGTTGGCCGTGGAAGAGTCAGAATCCAATTTCTCGGTGGCAGAGTGAAGGGAATCAATAATGTAAAGCATATACCAGGTCTGGCTCAAAAATTACTTTTTGTAAGTATGCTAAGTGATATTGGAGTGCTCATTCTCCTCGAAGCAATGGAAGATGACTAGAGGCTCTATAATAATGGCTAGAGGTGCTCAAATTGGTACCCTGTACAAGCTGGATGCACATGCTGTTCAATGCAATAGTGTCTCTGT
This sequence comes from Sequoia sempervirens, assembly GCA_007258455.2. NCBI lineage: Eukaryota > Viridiplantae > Streptophyta > Pinopsida > Cupressales > Cupressaceae > Sequoia > Sequoia sempervirens. Next base: position 3,682 of record VDFB02108688.1, read on the forward strand.
AAAGTCACAAAAAGCTACTCATGGAGGTAAAGAGGGAAATGTTCCTAATTATGTAAACTCTATGGAAGTAAAACTTCCAGCAGAGAAGACTATGCTCTGGCATCATAGGTTAGGCCACATAGGAGAAAAAGGTTTAAAACCTTGAAGAATAAAAACTTGGTTGAGGGGCTTGAAGATTGTAATCTTGAATTTGAATTCTATGAACACTATATATATGGAAAGCAGCACCATGTTTCGTTTTATTCTAGTCCTCATAAATCTTTTGGTTTGTTAGACTATATTCATTCAGATGTATTTGGTCTAGTAGATGTTCCTTCTTTGTCTATGTCAAGATACTGTGTGTCGTTCATTGATGATTATTCAAGACGAGCATTTGTTTATTTTTTGAAAAGTAAATCATAAGTATTCAGTCGGTTTAAGGATTTTAAGAACCTTGTAGAAAATCAGATTGGAAGAAAAATAAAATGTTTAAGGACTTATAATGGCGGTGAATTTTGTTCTGATGATTTCAAGAGGTATTGTAAAGACCATGGGATTAAAAGACATAAGATTCACACCTTATACCCACAAAGAAAATGGAGCGGCAGAAAGGTTCAATAGGACAATGGATGGAGAGAGCACAAAGTATGCCGAGTAGTGGCCGGGCTTGGAGGAGAAGTTCGTATCGGTGGCTATTGTTATCGTGATGTTACTTGGATTAATCATTCTCCAAATTTTTCTCTTGTTGGAGAGAAAGCACCTCCGGGAAGCTGGTCCGTAAGAAGCTCTCAAGACATATCTTTACAAGTGAGGCATATGCACATGTGTCGTATGAGAAAAGATCTAAGTTGGAGAACAAGTCTATCAAATGTATCTTTATTGGCTATAGTGCTGGCATAAAAGGATACAGGTTTTGGAATCCTACTATAGAGAAGGTTGTATACATCAGAAGTGTAATCTTCATGAGCTAAAGCCTTCTACCCTTGATCCGCAAATGAGACAAAAGCTCTAAAACAATAAGGATGTAGTTGGAATTCCTCCCACAACTGCATAAAGAGGAACCAAAAAATTCAAAATGTAAATTCAAACCAGGGAGAGCTCAAGCAGTTCACAAAGTTCTAAAGAAGAAGAAGAACCCTCAGCCTTAGCAAGTGAGGAGGTCAACCTGTGAAAAAAAACAACCAGATAGGTATGGGTTCTCTTTGATAGATTCTACTTGTGCCTATGCTTTAATTTCTAGCACCAATGAGCCTAGGACTATAAAAGAGGCATTTCAAATGTCTGATTCAGACTCTTGGTTGGAAGCCATGAAGGAAGAGATGGCATCATTGGAAAAGAATGAAACCTGGAGTCTGGTGCCCTTGCCTAAAGGCGCAGTGCCAGTGGGCCAAATGGGTATTTAAAAAGAAGATTGGTCCGATGGTGTGGGAAAAGCACAAGGTAAGATTGGCGGCGGTTATTCCTGTGTAGAGGGAATTGATTGAGGGGAGATTTTTCTCCAGCTAAGCTTTTGACGCTCATCAAATTTATTTTGTCACTTGCGAGCTGCATGACTTGAGGTCGCAATCGTGATGGATGTGAAGACAACATTTCTTCATGGTGATCTTGAAAGAAATCTATATGTCCTGTTTCAAGCACCCCTTTGTTGAGAAAGCGTAAAGAGAAATTGGTTTGCAAGTTAAAGAAGTCTCTTGTGGCTGGGTTAAAGCAAATACCTAGAATGTTCGAAATTTGATAATTTTTTGTATTATCTTTTGGGATTTGTGAGGATCAAAATCTGACTAATAGGCTTATTATAAAGCTGAAAGTGATCAAGTTCTTATTATTGCTCTCTATGTTGATGATATGTTATTCATAGGAAATAGTAAGCTAATGATTTCTAATCTTAAGTCTCAGTTGTCCGCTAAGATTGAAATGAAAGATCTTGGTGCAACAAGGTATATTCTGGGGATGGAGATAACCAGGGATAGGAATAGTAGAAAACTTTGGCTCAGTCAGAGTAAGTATATCAAGACTGTTCTAGAGATATTTTGCATGAATGATTGCAAGCAGCTAGTTGTTCCAGTCTTGCAGGGAACAAAGCTATCTGTTGAAGACTATCCAAAATCTCCTACTAAGATGGAGGACATGACCAGTGTACCCTATGCTAGTGCGGTTGGAAGTCTTATGTATGCAATGGTCTGTACAAGGCCATACATTGCCCAAGTAGTGGGAGTACTTAGTCAGTTTATGGCTAATCCTAGAAGGACACATTAGGGTGCTGTGAAAAGAGTTTTTAGATATTTGAAGGGCACTTCAAATTTTGCTTTGTGTTACCATGGAGACTTGGTTGAATCACAGAGGACTCTCAGTATTCGAGGCTATGTGCATTCTGATTGGGCAGGGGACATTGACAGTAGGAGGTCCACCAGTGGATATACTTTCATGTTGAATGGTGGTGCAGTGAGTTGGATGAGTAAGCGGCAGGCTATAGTCGCTTTGTCCACTACAGAGGCTGAATACATGGCAACTACTCATGCTTGTAAAGAAGAAGTTTGGTTAAAACATTTGTGTTCTAACATTGGTTTTGATGCAGGGCAAATAAATATTTTTTGTGATAGTTAGAGTGCAATTTTTCTGGCAAAGAATCCTACTTTCCATGCCAGGACGAAACATATAGATATATATTACCACTTTGTACAAGATATGGTGGAGGATGGAAAGATTAGTTTGGAAAAAGTTGATACTCTAGAGAATGTTACAGATGCATTGACGAAGCCAGTGAGCATAGACAAGTTCAGGTGGTGTGCCAATTCAATGGGCATTAGTGCCCATGATTTTCAGTAAGTTTTGTTGTGCTATGGAGGTGCCTGTGCGATCTTTGTCAAGTGGGAGATTGTTGGAAATATGTGCCTAAATCATCACAGGCTGTAACCTCTATTAGAGCCAAGTCGGTGTGATATTGTTAATGTCTGGCTGACTAGCAGCTTTGACACATTGTGATTTGTACAGGTCACTGTGACCTTGCTTCTATCTCACTGAAGGAGCCTATCACTGTGACAAGAAGCATTCGGAGTGACCTCTCACCGCCCGTGGAGATCTCTGGCCGATAGGCCATTCTATTGAATATCAGGGAGAGTCTTGGATGTTCGCTATGAGCTCTCAGTGATAAGGATGTCTCGCCGACAACATTTTCTGTTGAAGTCTTCGGGGAGAGTCTAGGGTGTTCGGTAAGAAGTCTTACCGATATGGATGTCTCACCGACAGCTTTATCCTGGAGACATCAGGTTGACTTGAACACTCAGGAAGAACTCTTGGTGATAGTTGGTGTGTCTCACCGACGGTATTCACTCAGAGTAGAACAAAGGTCTCAGTGTAAGGTCTTAGTGATGGACAGAAGTCTTGTCGACTGTTGTTTGGTGCTCGGTATGACTTGTGAGCATTCAGAGTAACGTCTCAGTGAAAGTGGAGTCTTGCCGATAATAGTATGGCTTTGGAGTAACATAAAGAACTCGATAGGATGTCTCGGTGAAAGATGATTGTCTTGCCGATGTGAATACTCATGTTTATGTGACTTATGGACCTCGGTATGAAGTCATGGCGAAAGCGATGAGTCTCTCCGATTGGTGGATGCACTAGGATTAACATGAAGTATTCGCTGTGATGTCTTGGCAATAGCAATATTTCTTGCCGACTATTGGATGCTTCGGTGTAACCTCTTGGCGAGCGGTAAGTCTTGCTGATAGCAATGTTGAGGTCGATGTGACTTGTGAATAGCGATATGAGTCTTGTAGATGAGGAAACTCTTGGCGATATTGGATGCTAAGCTGTGTGTGACATCAGGGAGACACGGTCAGTGTCTCACCGACATGCCAACACAGATTGAAACCTTTTGACTGAGTGAAGACTTTTTATGTGGCATCATGTGGACCAATCAGAGAAGCCGAATGGAAATCGTTGGAAGACAGTCCATTGAGGAAGTTCTGTGAGGAAGTTCGACAGACAGGGAATGACATGAATATAGTTTGAAGTTGCAGATGCTCGATGGTTTGGTTGGTTTGAAGAATAGTTGTGTGAACAGTTCGAATTGTATCAGAGTGATTTCTATTCTGTAAAGATTGTAACTTGAAGGTTCCTATACAAGATTGATCATTGTGAAAGCTACTATAATCTAGCATCAAAAAGATAAGTCAGAACTTTGTATGTAATTATTTGTTACTATAATACAAAGTGACTTCTCTTGGTGTGGTGGGTTTTTTCTCCCGTAAGGGTTTTCCCACGTATATGTGGTGTCCATCTGTGTTTGTCTAATTCTCTGTTTCTGCTATTTATTTCAAAGTGCATCTTAATTGAACTGTAATTGTAAAATTTAAAAGTGTCTTTGCATTCTTCCCTGAGGTTTTGACATTAGGAGAGTTGTTTCCGCATCTAATTTTCCTTACAAGTGGTATCAGAGCCTTGCCAGTTGTGTTATCCTTGTGGGTACGTTGGGTTTTTTGAGTCAATTTCTGTTCAGTGGGAGTCTTGTAGAAGTTTATCAATTTCTAATTACAGATCTAGATGGCTAGCACATCAGGAAAGATTGAAATAGAGAAGTTCAATGGAAACAATTTTGAGTTGTGGAAACTCAAAATGGAGGATCTTTTAGTGGATCGTGATCTGTGGCTTGCTGTGTCTGGAACTAAACCTATAGGCATGAAGCAAGAAGATTGGGACCTTGCAAATAGAAATTCTAAGGGGCTGATAAGGCTCTGTTTGGCAGACTCTGTTCTTCTCAATGTGCATCTTAATTGAATTGTAATTGTAAAATTTAAAAGTGTCTCTGCATTCTTCCTTGAGGTTTTGACGTTAGGAGAGTTGTTTCCGCATCTAATTTTCCTTACATGATCATCCAATAACATAATGAAGAAACAAGATATTTTCAAAAGAAGTTATTGCATTGAAGAAGTTAGTCACTTTGATGTAACATAAGAACCTTATGGTGAAATTAAAACAATTTGATAAAAATTGGAATAAGCAAACAAACACAAATTCATAGGATATATGGAGACTGAGACTAAAAACATAGTTATAATTGATGATAACTACACATACGAATCACCATAAAGTTAAAAAAATCAAGGTAGAATTGGGTGCAAACTTTAATATCATACCACAAAAGACTTGGGATAAGCTTGGAAAACGAAAGATGACAAACACTCCCTACAAAATTATCCTAGTGTATAGATCATACATGTAAACAATGTGCACATGGAAGAATGCAGGGGTAAATATATAATGTATCAAGCTAATAGTTAATTTTGAAGTAGTTTCCATGAAAGAACCCTTCAATACATTCTAAGTGTTGGTGTGAATAATTGTCTTGTACCTAGATAATTCACTCACTAGGTAATTAGGGGACATATTCACATGTTAAGTTTACTTAGGATATAAGATTCTTTCTAGAAGTCTTAGTTGGATTTCCTAGAACTTATCTTATCTAGCTAGGATTGGTTGATTCCTAGGTAGTTAGTTGTCTCATGTCATAGGATTAAGACACTTGTCATTATCTTGTCTAATCCTATCTCTCAACCTTGCCTTTATAAGCAAGGCATCTCATGTACATTTGCATCATATTCAAAAATTATTCAATCTTGCATTGTGAAGCAAGCTTTCTTGCCATTCTCTCTCTTGTGGAAGTGGTTTTGGTCTAGCAACTATTCTTGGGGGTGTTGGGGGGTCACCATTTACTCCCACATGGTATTAGAGCTCTCCAAGTGTTGCAGATTCCTTCCCAGATCTAAGGGTTATATGTTGGCTTGAATTTTTTTGTTGGGTGTAGATTGGGGTTTCAATAGCCTCATGGTTGAGATCAAAAGGTTCCGCAGATAAATTTTGACTGTAAATTTGTCCATTTTGGGTAAAGTTGTTTTTGAGGCATTTTTTTTTGCTAGGACAGCCTCCCAAGTGGTATGATTATCTATTTTTCGCAAAAAGATATTTCTGAAAATATTTTCTGCGATTTGTTTCATCTAATTTTTGGGGCAAAAATTATAAATTATTGGGCTTTTATTGAAGGTTTATGGTTGGCATAATCAATATTCCATGGGCTATATTATTTGTCAGAGGTATTTGTCAAGTCATTTATTCCTGAACTGTCCGTATTTAACACTCTAGACCTTGTAGAATATTGGTTTTATTGTAGATCAACCAACCATTCAAAGTCAAGGGGGCATATTTATTTTCCTGCATTGGCATCCTATCCAACCGTCCCATTTGTCATTAGGTGCATCGTTGGCATTCATTGGTGGACTGGTGGGGTCAATCCAACATCAATTCTGAGGTATATTCTTTGGCATATGAAAATCCTCAACTATTCTCCCCTTTCAATCAGTGTATATTATCTACAAAAGGTAGATCAGCTATTCAACATTCATCGGCGATGACAACGTTCTTTTGGTGGTCGGCTATCATCGAGGGTTTCTCCATCATCGATACCATTTTCTGTTGCTCGGTCTTCCTCTGCATCGGTATTGTACAATAGGTAGACATTAGTCCACAGGTACATGGTCCTCCATCAGTGGTACGATAGTCTTTATCCAAGGTTTTAAATGCTTTGAACATTGTTTTCAAAGTTTATATACATATATTTAAAACTTTGTATATAGTTTGTACAAGCCAACATTGTGTAAAGGTCGACGATTTTATAAGCCCTAGTCGATGTTCTTTTCCTCTATTAGTGGGTATTTTATTTTGCCTTTGTGAAGCTTGCGGTCATATTAATGACTAGGAGCCCACTGACAGGTGCCCATTTTTTGCTCCGATTTAACCTTCTCAGGTTTTGTGTTTGCCCCCCAAAGTTCCTTTTATAGGCCTTTTGTTCATTTTTCCATAACTTTTGCAAACGAAGGCCATTTTTCAGAAATAAGATATCGTTGGAAAGCTGGAAGTGTCAAATTTTCAGTGGTACAGATATTTTGTAGGGATTTTGCAATTTTGTACCAATTTTTCCAGGTTAAAGACAAATCTCCATTTTTGGCTCCCAAGCTCATCTCTAGAACAAAATGGGTTTCTTAATTGCTTTGGAGAAAGGGAACTATAGGAAATGGAGTAATTTAATCCTCACTCATCTTAGTGAGTGGAATCTATTGTCATATTTGTTTAATAAAGTTCCTTGTCATAGCACAGATGATGAGTATTACATTTGGAAAGACTTTAGGGCTAGATAGTCTTTAGAGTTATTTTTGAAAATATAAATGATGACATTTTGGAGACACTTATTCACTTCGAATGTCCTCATGCTCTTTGGACTCACATTAGAGAGGTATATGAAGACCATGATTCTTCTCCATCTCTTGAAGATCCTCTTTCCAACTCAAATGTGCCTCTTCATTCTTCAAAGTTGATAACCCATGCTTGTGATCCTTTGGAGGAGATTGTAGATGCTTCAAAGGTTCTTGATTCTTCATCTTATGTTGATGAGTCATTGAGTAATTCCATTGATTCATTGCAATAGGTATCTGATAGTCTTCCTGATTGGGATTCCTATTTGACAAACATTGCTTCTTTGCTTGTGGAATCTCACATTTTAGATTCGGAGGACACATTTGAGGTTTTATCTCTCCTATTTGATGATAGTCATGGATCAGCTCTTGTCAATTCATGTGTGTCTTTGGAGCTTGTTCAAGATCGGTTCCATTTGTTCCTAGTTTTTCATAGTTTTTTATGATTGGGCATGTACTTGATTGGATTATGGCATCATCATCTTCATCCAAGAACTTGGAAACACATGAGCAGATTTCAGAGACACAATCTACGCATATATATGGATTCCTCTTCCTATTTACTATCTAGAATGGGAAGCATTCTTGCATTTGTACTTGGTGTATCTTCTTCCTAATGGGAGAAACATTGTTTGTAGGCATTGGATTATGTTTTGTCTTTAAACATTAACCATACTTGCAAGAGATCACACTATTGTGGGGGAGATATCTTATCTCTCTATTACCCTCTTATGGGGGGTCATTAATTGTATATACATGATGGATGTAGTCCTTGGGGGTATCATTGAGTCCTCCATACATCATGTTTTTTTGTTTTGTTTTGTTTTTCTCTCTTTTGGAGAGGAGTTTTGTCCCACTGGGTTTTCTCCTTTTCTCCGCTTGTGAGAGATTGATTACATTGTAAATGGGTACCTAACATGGCCTAGTAGTTGAGACCCATAGTCATAGTCTTTGCATAGTTTGCATAATAATCTTCTCCCTAAGTTGCACTTAAGGGGGGATGTTAGTGTGAATAATTGTCTTGTACCTAGATAATTCACTCACTAGGTAATTAGGGGACATATTCACATGTTAAGTTTACTTAGGATATAAGATTCTTTCTAGAAGTCTTAATTGGATTTTCTAGAACTAATCTTATCTAGCTAGGATTGCTTGATTCCTAGGTAGTTAGTTGTCTCATGTCATAGGATTAAGACACTTGCCATTATCTTGTCTAATCCTATCTCTCAACCTTTCCTTTATAAGCAAGGAATCTCATGTACATTTGCATCATATTCAACCATTATTCAATATTTCATTAAGAAGCAAGCTTTCTTGCCATTCTCTCTCTTGTGGAAGTGGTTTTGGTCTAGCAACTATTCCTGGGGGTGTTGGGGAGTCACCATTTACTCTCACACTAAGCACTACTTGGGATACAATCATTTGTTAATGCAAATGGAGTGGTAGATTCTATAAAGGAATAAATATCTTTTGTGAATGATACCAAATTAGTTCACATTCCTCTAGGAGATGATGAAGATAGTTCTTATGTAGAGGATTGTTGAATGCATAAGACAACTTAGAGGGGGGTTGAATCAGTTGTACCTTAAAACTTCAAAACCCTCACAATTATTTAGATCCGCATTAATCCAATTAACCCTTAATATGTTAGAATGATTTATCATGAAATAAAATAACAAAAATAGAACCAAATCAACACCATACACAAAGGAACACTAGATTTACGTGGAAAAAAAAAGATGGGAAAAACCACGATGGGGATTAACTCACAATATAAAGTAATATCAGCACTAAATACAATAGGGCTCACTATTGGAGAGCTAACTACCCAAAATAAAGAAAGGCTCACTACCAGAATAGAAAACAAGATAGAGAAGAGTGTTTCAATGAGAAATCCACCACAACATCACCACACCTTCACAGTCTTTCTAAAGAATTGTAGACACCATAGGCTCACTACATTTAGTAATCTAACACATGAAAGCTCACATTGCACTTCTCAAATTTACACCCTACAACTCTACAATTCACATCACATGCATCATACTCATCTATATTATCATCCTTCAACACTTCTTTGTATCATCTTCAACCTTGAAAAAATTCTCCAAGGTCAGCTATGCACCTCAACCATGAAAATTCAAATTAGGTCTATGGAATGAACAAGACAACTGAGAGGGGAGGTGAATCAATTGTATTAAATTAAAACATCAAAAGCCTCAATAGTAATAAGATCCACATGCATTCATTAAACCCCTATTCTATTAAAGTGATTAAACATGAAATGGAAATACCATAAATTGAAATAACAACACCTTACACAAGAGAACACCATATTTACGTGGAAAACCCAATGAGGGAAAAACCATGGTGAGGATTAGCTCACAATATAAGTAATTGTAAAACTGGTACATGGGCTCACTACCAGAATAGGACACACTGTACAAAAAGGCTCACTACCATAGAAAGAACACAAGAATATAGAAGAGAAATGTTACATAGAGAACTACTTCTCAATGCAACAAGGAATCCACCACAAATGCTCTAACACTTCTATAGCCTTGCATTAAAGATTTCAGACACCTTCAGCTCACTACCTTAAGGAATACAACACTTTGAATTTCACACTGCTCTACTCTAATTCACATCACACACATCACTTGCATTTATCTCGCATATATCTTGTCTCTCTCTTGCATCTTACAACACCATTACTCTTATTTATATCAACCTCAACCTCGAAAACCTTCTCCAAGGTCGACAACTATCTGTTACACTTACAAATTCAAATTAGGTCGGCACCTAAACATTCCCGTGGTGGATAGGAATGAAGTTGACCCATATAAATCTTTAATTAGGACCCAAATAAATCCTAACACACCTCAACATGCTTTCACAAGCCTCGCATGTAGTGTTAACACAAGGCCAACCAATACCCATGCTAAACACCATAAACATTAAGTACACTCTTCCTTAAATCAATCCAAAACTTCCATACAACAAAATTCACTTGAACACAACCTAGAATAATCCTTGAACCACTTGAGATCCAAAAACTATTTCATCAAACTCGCATCATACAAATACGTCAACCCAAAACATTCAGTAGACCTTATTCACACATTGATGCATGAAACACACACTATACTATACCAAATCAAGTGAAACCTTGAGTCCTAAAAGATAGAAACATTATAAGAAACTTCCCAAATATGCACAACCTAAAGCCAAACTACGGAGAAACATGGAGCAAATACATTTCTCCTAGGCCACATAAAACATCACTAAAAAATTGGTTCGCACACTAGTGAAAATTGTCTTTGTACAACAATCCAGAAACCCAAATTCTGAATATAGCAACCTCTACCGACCTTGAGCAACATATTAGACCCGCACAGGCATAACATCACCATAGAAGAAATGTGGAGCACATCTCGAAGCACATTCTAAACACTTGCATAACATTGTTTTCACTGTTTATCAAATTTTCTCAAAAGCACTTGGAAACCAAGTACCAGAGACATCATATCAACTCATTACTTCATTCTAACTCAACTCCGAACACCACAAAAAAATATAGCTCCATGTACTCACAACACTTCCTCAATATCTCAACTACACATGCACAACCTGTAACAACCTATTTTCCTCTTTTTCATAATTTTCTCAATATCCTCGACATCTTTATCATGAAACAACCTTCCTTGACACATAGTTGACATCAATGACAACACCAACTTGTAGACATCCTATTGACATCAGTGACAAGACGTTAATTCTTGCAACAAGGTCAAAACCAAAATATTTTCATGGTGGAAAGGTATGAAGGTGGACAACAACACACCTTAGCTAGGACTTGAATCTACTCATACACGCCACACCATGTTTCCACAAACATCAAAGCAACTTCGCAAGTAGTGTAAACACTCAAGGTTGATTGAACCTATGTTAAAACCATTAACACTTAAGCACACACTTCCTCAAATCCAAAGATGACTCGTGGACACCACATAACACTTGAACACGATCTAGAATATTCCACAAACACCCTAAAATCTAACAATTTCCTTCGCAAAAAACTTCACTTAAAGAATGTACCCACCTAGTACACTCAAATAACTCTGTCATACACTACGACTCAAGAAACTAACTTCCAAAGCACCAAACCATGAAAAAATTCATTTGAAGAAAGATACAAACACTAACATCACTCTTCCAGATCTGCAAGACCTAAAACCACTCTATGAAGAAATGCAGAGCAAAAAATTTCTCCCAAACACCTCTATAACATACAATTCACACATTGGTGAACACTCTTTCCTCTACACAATGACCCAACACACCAAATTTTGAATGCAACACCTTTGAACACATTTGATCAACATATCCAAACTTCTCAAGCATATCTTCAACCCAGAAGAACTGTGGAGCAAAACTAGAACACTACCTGCAACACATTATTTCCTCTTTTTATTCAATTTTCTCAAAATCACTTGGAAACCAAGCACCAGAAGCATATCATCAACATCTTGAGTAATTCTTCATCACCACCAAGCCAACTACAACATAAAAACTCAACCATCTGTCATGTCCCTTCTCGGTGACATCTCTCGACGACAGGATTGGTTTATCATAACCTCGTAGGCCGATGGACGGAAAGGGGGTCACCGGAGCTTGGCTCGGCCAGCGGGGATTGATCGCTTGTCTTTCGCTGCGACGGAGGTCATTTGCGGAAATTGCTATTTTGCGCTTCTTGGCAGGCGTGTGGGACCACTGCTATTTTTAGCAGTTGGTTTGTGGCGGCATCAGGAATCACTTCAGAGTCTGTCAGCATCAGACGGATCAGTAAACGGGTTAGAAATAAGGGAGATATTAATATTTGATCGTATTGATTAAATATTAATTAATTAACGTTTATAATATTAAGTTATAATTTAATATTATAACTTAAAGTGAATTCCTTGAGGGGTGCGCCATCATGAAGAAAGGGGCCAGTTTGATATTTTAATTAAGAATTAAATATTCAGTGGAGAACTATGGAAAAGTGAAAATATTAAAATATGAATATTTCATTAAAACCCTATTTTCAAGGGAATCGCACTTTTCATGTATTTGAGGGTTTGCCTTGGGATTTGAGCCGATTATGAAATTATTGAATTTGATATTGATCAATTTTTGGTCTGAGCCTGAGACTTAGGGTTTCACGTTCGATTCCTTGGAGAACGAGCCATCTCCAGCGGAAAGCAGTTCAGAGAGTGTGCAATATCACTCGATCTATTGCCTACAGAGGTTTTCTTACTCAGAGGAAACTACAGAGCTTTCAGAGATTGTTCTTGATCAGAGATTCTTCAGTGTTTGTGTCCAGACAGTGTTTCCTAACCTAGGCGCACCTTTTTCCAGAGGATTACACTATGATTTGGTTGAAGCCGTACAAGTATTAATTGCAGCTTGACAGGCCGTACTTACCAGCAGGCCGTACCTCTTAAGAGCCGTACTTATCACATTGGAATCAACGCCTTGGTTTGGAGGCTCCAGTTTGTTCAGAAAGAGGCGCCTATACCAGTCAAACAATTTGTGCATGCCAGAAGGAAGGAAGGAGATCACATTTATTTCTGCCGTACCATTTGTACCTTCAGCCGTACCAGCAGAAAACCAGGTTCTTTTCCCAATAAAAATTCTTCTTTTATTCATTGCTTCTTCTGGGTATCATTGTAATCACTTGAAAAGTTGAATAAAGGTTACTGGTGTTGTTAGTATTGTATTTCCAGAGCTATTGGATTTTTAGAGAATTTATTTCCATTTATTAGCATTTATTGTCAAAATCGTACCTTCTCATTATTGCTTCAAAAACACAAAAAAATCTCAAAAACCCTAAAACGTCAGAAAAACATTAAAAATCTATCAGAAGCAGTGTCAGGGGGAAACAGGGGTTTCTACAGTGGTATCAGAGCTTGATTCTGCCATCCTAGGGTTTGGCCATCACATGCAGCCAGAGGATTTTGATACATACAGGTACTACACTCGCAGACGTGCCTTGCTTGAAAGGCAACGCAGTTTGAGCAGGCAGCCGGAGATCATGGTGGCAAGGAATGATGGTGAAACGGTACCTGGGGCGAGATATCCCTCGGAACAGAGATCGGGATGACCGCGAGGATTACACTGGAGATATTACCGTGCGGGGACAGCGTCGTCGTGATGTATTACAGCAGGTGGCACAGGCACTGCAGAGATTAGGGACTTCGAGGAGGCCGTCACCACATCGTGACGATGACAGGAGTGATGCTGGGTCACGGAGAGCACCTAGGACAGTGTCACGGACAGCTGATAGGCCTACAAGGCCTACGTTCACGAGACAGGAGCCCGATGAGGCTATGCCAGAGGAGGATCGGGATGATTTGTTTGCTGATAACCTTATGGCAGCAAACGAGGAGTGGGAGTTGATACCTCCTGCAGTTAGAGAACGGATCACTTTTGACCGTTTTATCACACAGAGGCGTGAACACAATAGGGCTCGTCAGGATTGGAGACCCCGACAGCAGAATAATGACCTCAAACATGCAACTAACAGGTTGAATCTGGTAATGTTTGATGGCAGTGGGAAGATGACAGCCCAAGCTTGGATTAGCAAGCTTGACACATTCCTTACCTTGCGTCCGATGGTTGAGAGAGACGCTATCCGTTACGCTACACTGCACCTCGAGGGAGTAGCTTATGACTGGTGGCATCACGGTATGGTGACGCTACATCATGATAGGATCACTTCATATCAGGAGTTCGTAGACAGGCTGGTTGAGAGATTTGATAGGAAGGATCCGGAGACTTTCTTCAGAGATTTGGCACAGTTGAGGCAGAGTGGCAATCTCGAGACATACATCAGCGACTTTCAGAGACTTTCCGTCATGGTTCCGAGCATATCTGAGAGGCGGTTGGTAGTTCTCTTTATGGAGGGTTTGACAGAACCACTTAAAGGCTGGATAAAAGCCTTTGACCCTCCATCATTACAGGAGGCGATGAGGAAGGCACGTAACATGGAGTTCGCAGCCCCGGCAAATAAATTTAACTCCAGAGGTTCTTCATCGTTCCGAGACAACAAAGGGTTTAATAAAAACAATGACAAATCTGACTATAACAAAAACAAATCAGATTATAGAAACGATTCGAAGGGTAAATCAGCCTTCCCACCTTTGGATCGTGAGGCCCTGAATGACCTTCGCAGGAAAAAGTTATGCTTTTACTGCAAGGGACCGTATGATGCCAATCACGATTGCCCTCTAAGACCTAAGGGCAAGGCGAATCGTGTTATGTGGGCATACTATGAAGACTCAGAATCAGAAAATTCAGAGCAGCCTGAGCATTCAGATGATTCAGAGTCAGAGACTCCAGAGCATAGAGCAGAGGTAGAACCCGAGCTTCAGATACAGGAGGGTAGATTGTCTAGCATCCAGCAGGAGGGTTCTTTCCGGCTCCGTGGTGTATTAGCAGGTCAGAGGGTCATTACCCTATTGGATACAGGAGCTACACATAATTTTATTGATGCTAGGTTCGTTGAGAAACGAGGGCTTATTACAGAGGAGTTTGAGGGCATCAAAGTCAAAGTGGCGGATGGGTACACTTTGAGATGCGAACGCATGATTAGAGATCTTCCATTACGCTTGAACAACTATGAGTTCAAGGCAGATTATTATGTTGTCAATATGGGAGACATTGATTTAGTATTGGGAATGAAGTGGTTACACTCCTTGGAGGAGGTCACACTTCGTCTCAAGGATATGGAAATACGTTTTGAGGTCGACGGGAAGACTCACATTCTTAAGGCAATACGGGACAGCGACCTTAAAACAATTTCCTTTCGCCGAATGGAGCAGCTCATGCGTCATGACATGGTAGAGTGGGCTGCCGAGTGTCATTTTAGCACCTTCACGGGAGGGACAGCAAAAAGGCAGTATCATCGGACATTGAAGGTCGAGTGAAGCTGATAAGGTGTTGGTGATATTCAGCGATCAATTACTCAGATAGAGGATAGAGCATATTATTGAGCTCGAGGAGAACCAAACCCATCGCCGATAACTCGCATACGGGCATCCGAGAAAAGATTGAAGGATGAGATTGAAAGACCATAAAAGGGATTCGCGGCTATGGAATGCGTAGAACCTAGTAAGTCGCGTTGCTTTATACGTTGTATTGGTGAAGAAGAAGGATGGAAACGTGCGCGTAATGCGTGATTACGGGGTCACGAATAAAGAGGACAATCAAAAAGCGGATACGGAATCACAGAGGATAGATGAGTTGATTGATGAGCTACATGGGGCATGTTATTTCCGCGAAGATTGATTCTGGAGTGGGGCTATCACCCGATTAGAGTCCATTAGGCGGGACATAGAACCCAGCCGGATGTCATTGTGGGCGCCGAGTTCGTGAGTGATGCCATTTGGAGCTCCTGCTTGGCGCCCGGCTACCTTCAGATCTACCATGAACAGAGTATTTCATTCTTTGCTGAGGAGGTTTGTGTTGGTTTTCTTCGATGACATTCTGATATACAGTCGGACTTGGCAGGAGCACCTGGCTCATTTGGAGACTGTATTGAGCATCTTGGAGAGGGAGCCCTTGTACGCCAAGGAATCCAAGTGCGACTTGGGGATGACCGAATTGCTATACCTTGGTCATATTATCAGTGCAGATGGAGTGCGTATGGATCCTGAAAAGATCCGCGCCATTGTTGATTGGCCTACACCGGTGAACCTGACACAGTTGAGAGGGTTTCTCGGTTTGTGTGGATTCTACGGGGCAAGTGAATGGTTATTCCGCGACATGCAACCCGATGACAGATTTGATGAAGAAGGCGTTTGTTTGAACTTAGAAGCAAGTGTTTGAGAAGTTCCGAGGGATTGATATTTTTGCCACTGTTTTGGCGCTGGCAGGACTTCACCGGCGGGCGAGCTTCAGTGTGATGCATCAGGTGAGGGCATTGGTGCGGTGCTTATGCAGGACAAGCACCCAATAGTTTATGAGAGCCGCAAGCTCAGAGGACCCGAGAGGTTGTATAGCATATACGACAAAGAGATGCTCGCGATTATGCATGCCTTAGCGAAATTCAGGCAATATCTTGTTGGCAGCAAATTTTGCATCAAGACTGATCATAACAGTCTTAGACACTTTTTAGGGCAGCGAGATCTCAACGACAGACAACAGAAGTGGGTCAGCAAGCTGCAGGCTTATGACTTTGATATTTCATATATCAAAGGTACTCAGAACGTAGTGGCAGATGCATTATCACGGAGACCGTATTTAGGCACTATGGTTCAGATTGCAGAGGATTGGAGGCAGTTGATAGTGGCAGAGTATGCCAAGGACAGTTGGGCCTCCAGCATCGTCGAGGGATCAGCAGTAGATACCAGGTACACACTTGTAAATGATTTGATCATTTACAAGCACAGGATATTTTTGATTCCCGGTTCTGAGGTGAAGAACATGGTTATGAGGGCCTTTCATGATATTCCCACAGCAGGACATCCCGGTTACTTCAAGACTTACAGACAGATACGGGAGAGGTTTACGTGGAAAGGTCTCAAGAGAGATGTTCTTCAGTATGTGCGTGAGTGCCCTGTTTGTCAGCAGAACAAGCAGGAGAACACTCACCCGGCAGGTCTACTTCAGCCACTTCCGATCCCTGACAGGAAGTGGGAATGCCTGTCGATGGATTTTATCACGGGCTTGCCTAAAGCCCAAGGGCGTGATTGTATATACGTGGTTGTGGATCGGCTTACGAAGTATGCCCACTTCTTTCCGATCACCACGACTCACACAGCTACACAGGCGGCAGAGGTGTTCTTTCGAGAGATATTCAGACTTCATGGGTTGCCTCGGAGCATCGTCAGTGATAGAGATAGCCGGGTCCTGAGTAACTTCTGGCAGGAGGTCTTCAGGCTTTGCGGGACCGAGCTTACGCCGAGCACCAGTTACCATCCACAGACAGATGGGCAGACAGAGATAGTTAATAAGTGGGTGGAGGGATATCTCAGGAACTACATAGCAGGGCAGCAGAAGGCGTGGGTCAAATGGATACATTTGTGTGAGTATTGCTACAACTCGACCTTCCATATGACCATTCAGATGTCACCCTTCATGGCGCTATATGGGTATGAGGCGCCGAGTTTCCTTGATCTGTTATTGAGCGACAGTAGAGTGCCGAGTGCAGGAGGTTGGTTGCAGGAGAGTCAGGACACTATGAGAACCACAAAGGAGAAT
>VDFB02108689.1:0-15578 GCA_007258455.2 Sequoia sempervirens
AGGTAATGTTAGGCTCTCTCTTATCTATCCAACAATGTATTTTTTTTTACTTTTTGACAATGTTAAGTCTTTCATCTATAATTTTTTTTTTTGTGTGTCTCTTTTTTGAAAAAAATAGTGTTTGGTGTTTTTTTGTTATAAATTAACCATTCATCAAAATTTAAAATAAATGATATTTTTAGAAACTAGACTCCATTCTATAATTTTTTTTGAAAATTCAATTAGTTTCAAAAATTTGTAGGGGTAGCATGACAAAATTCTAATTTTTTTACAAAGTCTCTACTTAGAAAATTATTAAAATCAAATATTCATTAAAAAAATATTAGAAAAATCATGCATCAACTAAATATTGTTACCTAATTTCTCACTGGAGCGATTTTAAAAATACTAGAAAAAAGTTCACTGTGCTAGGGATGTACAAAATTTGCTATGTTATATTTTTTTGACAAAAAAAACACCAATTTTTGTACATCCCTCTTTTGAACACCTTAATATCAACCATTTTCAAAATAAATTAGTAGTTTAGAAAGTAGATAGAGAGAAATTTGATCATTTTTTGTTGCATCTCAAAATTTTGAGTGTAACTATCCTCAATTTCATGTCCAAGGTCAATATTTATTGATTTCAAAAAACAATGGCCACTTAAGCCCCCTTTTTAGCCTCCCATATTTTTGCACTTACCCTATATATATTGAAAATTAATTGCTAACATGCATATATATATATATAGATATATATCTTAATTATTTAAAAGAAGCAACCTTAATATAATTTTTAGAAGAAACAAAACAATAGTATTCACCCTACCTATACCTAGGCATCAGTATCTAATTTAATTTAGTTTCTTTTGTAATGCCTCTTCTACCCTAATCTCACATTTAATACCCTAACACCCTTTTCTCTTTATTGTTTCTTGTTTTTGTAATGTAGAAAATTGTATACCTTTACAATTTCACACTGTATTTGGTCCCTTAATTTATTTGACTTAATTAATCTTTTAAATTTCCAAATTGTGAATTCCAAAGCCTTATTATTTCCATTTTCCAAAAGGGGAACTTTGAGACAAGGATCATTAGTGTGGATCGATTACACTTAATCTATGATGAATTGAAGCATAATTTACTGAAATAAACTTGCATCTACCAAACAAGATCATTCAAATTGAAAATATTAAACTAAGAATTTATACAAATTGAAAGTTACAAAGTATAAAATAGTTAAATTCCTCCTCTAGCCCATTTGAAAGTTACAAAGAATTGATGTTGTGTTGATGTGAAATGATGATCCTTTCACAATCCTATGATTAGTGAGCCTATTTCAGTTATTTCTATGGAAGAAAATTGATGAAACCATTGTGATAAATGGAGGAAAACATAGTTTATGCTAAAAATGAACATTATACAAGCTAATTTAACATTATTTTATGCTACAAATGATATAATTATGCTATTGCTAAGCTAATGTAAGCTAACTCTAAGCTAAAATTTGGAAACCCTAATTCATATACAAATGAAGATGGATGAATGGAAGCCATTAATGGATGCTTTAAGCTATTATGCAACTACAATAAACTAAAACAAGGTAAAAGTGATTAAAATATGAGTGTGAGTGCATATGAATTCAAAAACATGAGCTTACTCTGAAAAAGATGGATGATATTCAACAACATAAGTTTGTTTTGAAAAAGATGGATGATATTCAACAACATGAGTTTTCTTTGAAAAAGATGGATCCATTTGTCTCCAAATAGTGACCTATTTATGGGAAATCAAATGAGAAATGGAGGGTTGAGATTGAAAATATTAATTAATGGTCAAAGATGAAGGAGATGAGAGACATGGATCATGGATTCTCATCAACGGATGAAAATACATGATGGGATTTAATCAAGGGTTCACACTTGCCTCAAACAAACACACTTTTGGCTTGCTCACACATGTCAAAGGTGACTTCTTCAAAAGGTTAAAGGTTAAAAGTTGCTTAAGAAGCTAAGTGAAAATATCCCTTCTTCAAATGATGGAGGAATAAGAATATTCTTTTGGAATATTCATTTGGGTGAGAAAAAAGGCATTTTGCAAATTAAAAGAAAACTTTCATTGTACAAAATAAAGAGATAAGGAATATTCCAAGGGAATATTCCCTTTTTAGAGGAAAATTAGTTTAATTACTAATTAAACTAGATTTAATCATGAAATTAGGGGATTAGAAGAATTAAAGTGATATTTATTAAATTAAATGATTTAATGAAAGGGGGAGAGATGAAATGAAATTTAATTAAATAACTTAGGGCTATTTAATTAAATAAGATGACTTAGGAAATTAAATTAAATGCTTTGATTTATTTAATTTAATGAGATGAAATGTTAGTGTGAAGGGGGGTGAATTAACCTAATTAAATTAATTAGGCTAATAGATGAAAATGATGCAATTAATTAAATAGCTAGGCTAATTTAATCAATTAAGCAAAAAGAAAATGGACTTGAAGAGGAAATGATGTTAGTAAATATATTTTGAGTGGATGATATCATTCAGGAAATTTTTCAATGTGTACATTTTCCCCCTCTTTGAAGTGAGGATTGCTACTTTGATTCAAAGAATAACACTCTTCGGATTAAAACCACTAATTAAATCAAAAAATAAAAAAAATCTTATTTTTTAGATGCCCCACTACTAAAGGATAAAGTTGATTCCCTGCATCCTTGATAAATCAGACAAAAAGTTTGAGTTTTGGGTTGATTTCTCAATAAAGGTTAGAAGCTACCCCAAGAGTCCAAAAAGGCTTTGGGATGCAAGAATTATGCCAAAAATGAAAAAAATGATACAAAATGAGATCCAAATTGGAAAAATTGGTGAAAATGATGATAAAACCCTATCTTCAATGTTAAATTAGGGCAAAAAACCCTAATTTTCATGCATAAAGAAGCCAAGAAGGGTCGTTTTCAATTCATTTGTGCATTCATACTTAAGAGACTCTTGCTATTTTGAGCTCTAACCCTCTAACAAAATGGCACACCGAGAGCTTCCCAAGCACATTTCCGATTGAGTTTGAGAGTTCTAGTGGCTTCCAGGCATAGGAACACTGGTATGTAACTCCAAAACTAATTTGAAATTTTACTTTTGGATGAATTTATTATAGTTTTAAATTTAAAATTTGGTGGCGTTGCTAGATAGAAACACCCAAATTGAAATTGATGATGTTGAAATGAATTATAGTGACACATATGTATATGGAAATGCTAGTCATGATTTAAAATTAGGATTTCTAAGTTTAAAATGCAACAAATACTTGTTTAGCAACGTTTTTTACCAAATTAGAAATTATGGTTTGGGTTTCCAAAGATTAAAACATGATGCCCATGTGTTTGGTGACACATGTTGTGATATGTAATTTTAAATGCTTTGGTCGTCACAATTTGAAATTTGAATATAGTGACACTATCATAGATAGTGATGCTATTGTGATTTTTGAGCTATAAATTTTAAATTGAGTCATATTTCCTTGATTTCTTGATGTCGTGTGTTTCATGGATGCAGGAGGTCATTCCACTAGTCATGTTGTGGAAGCACATACCCATTGTATTGGAGAGATTGAGCAATTTTTCAAAGTTATTCTAGAAGCACCTAGGAGAGATTAGCCTTTCATATGTTGCATATGCACTCATCATCCAGACTCACTTAGCGATGATGACTACTTTGTGTGAGAGATGGCACAACGAGGCCTCGTCCTTCCACCTTTCGATAGGTGAGGCGACAATGACCTTGGAGGATATTTGGTGGATCCTTCATTTGTTGATTTATGGAGATTGTGTAATCTAAGATGTTGATGCTAGATTTGATGCATGCCTTGAGGTTATGGAGATGGAGAACATTGTTTTATCTACATAATAGATCAACCTTGAGTCATACAAAGGTCACGTGCTAACCTTCAAGTTGATCATTGCAGCCATTATGTTAGGTTTGGTCACTTCAAATAGATGCAACAGAGGTTTTAGCCCAATATGGGGCTTGGCGTGGCATAGAATGCTACACAAGAGGACTCTTTTTTCCTAGGGGCTAGTGATGCTAGCCTATTTGTATTATCATATGTATGATTTATTTTACTGTGATGGGAGATCCATTGGTGTAGGAGTGACTTTGCTTCACATTTGGGCGTGTGAAAATATCATCATGCTTCAACTTATTGTTCAAATGAAAAATGTCAAGGTAGATGATCCTATGATCTGGCAGTACAAAGGTGCCATTACATTGAGGGACACCAGACAGATTGGGCTCCTGTATTAGTGATGGGTCATTGATGATATGATAGCTTTCTACTGGCACCCATGGCTATAGATGCCACCATGCTTTGATGATGTATAGTAGTTATACTTTTCTAGGCAAACCCAATACATGTAGGGTCAGGAGCATACTATTATTTAGTATTTACTAGATAAAGTGGCTAGATAGTTTGGAGAGGTCCAAGATAGACCTGATGATGTGTACAAGGCCATTTTTCTAGGTCGGTCAGAGAGGTTCCCACATGGGGATTGACCATTCTAGCTCCCAAGGTAGTCGAGAGCTTCAAATAGTTAGCAACTTATCCTTGGGCCTATGATTAGGGTTAGGCAGTAGCAAAAACTATGCTTGTATATGATGCTTGGTTTGTACCTCCATGATGGCTGATAGATCCAATCAGTGATCCTCTATGAGGGAGGCCTAAAGGTAGGGGGCTTGAAGTAGAGGACAAGGTGGCCAGGATTGCTAGGTTTCTAGGGATTTGTTGATTAGACAATGTACCTCCTCAACAACCTTAAGTTGTATAACATGGACCATAGCAAAAAGAAGCACCATCACCTCCATCATCAGATGCTGTGGATGCATAGATTCAACAGCTATAGAAATAGGTGAAGTCTTTGATTGGTGAGTAGGATTGGGCTTTCCAATAGATTTTAGGTATTACTACTAAGCAGGATTAGGCACGACAATAGGTGGTTGCTATTACAACTGAGAGAGATCAGGCATTACAATAGGTACATGTCATGATTGGAGAGAGAGACTAGGAGATTGCATGGTGCCAACAATTAGTGGCTATGATGGTGGCCACTCATGGTTGGCCAATTTTAGCCAGATTGTATAGAGAGGCTATGATAGAGGCCGCATATTATAGGAAAAAATACCATTGAGATGTACTGTAGGAACTCAAATAGCTTGATTTTTCATAGCACAGTGATGCTCAGTTGAGAGTAGAGGATCAACCTAAGAGGCAGGCTAGAGAGGGTAGTAGCCATAAAGGCTAGCAATTATGTATATACACTTTCGATTTTGTTGCCTGATTCTTTATCCTAGATATACATTCATGGGCTCCTTTCTAATAGCCTTGTGGATATTGTAATTTTGATCATTATACATACATTGATCTAGATTTTGTACCATGAAATTCATTTTTTATATATATATATGATACAAATATGGATGATTCATGATGTGTTCACTTATTTCATCACTGATACATTTTGACTCAAAATCCGACAAAAGTTCATCAAAATTTCCACGAAATTTTTTCAATTTTGTGATAAACTTTGAAATGTCAAAATTCTAACCTAGCATCGTCGGCTAGGTCAAAATTTTGATGTTTCAAAGTTCGTCGAAAAATTGATGAAATAATTCCAACAAAATTTCATTGAAATTCTAATGAACTTTTGTTGGATTTTGAGTCAAAATGTATTAGTGCATGTTTATGGATGCATATTATATATAATGCTTATATTATGTATGGATGCACTCTACTTATTTCTATATGATATGCAATGATTATGATATGATATGGATTCAATGTTATGTTCTTTTTTAGTATCTTTTCATGATATGCTATGGAATGAATGATATGTGATGTAAATGTTATGGATGAAAATGATGTGGATGTATTTAATTTTGTATTTTCTATTCATTTTTAATGATGATAATGTATCCATATGGATGTATAGATGAAAATGCTCATGATATGCAATGATTTAAGATGCTTAGAATAACAAATCTATATTATTCATCACAACTCAAATGATAATGCAAAATGTATGATATGATATGAAGTGATTATGCTGATGAATGCTATGATTATGAGATGTATGTATGTTGATGGTTTGTGGATGCAGGGTGGATGCATTGATGTTTTTTTGTTGACTTTCATGATAATGGGTTAGCATAGAGAGAAGATAAAAGAATAAACAATGAATGACTGTTGATTTCAATGATTGCTTCAAAAGATCCAACAAGTCTATGATCCATCAAGACTTTATTAGACATGGTGATGAGACAATGCAAGATGAGGATGAATGTAGGATGATGAGATGTGCACACTTCAAGATTGGGATTTTCATCATTCCTTATTGTTTGATATAACACATAGACATGATGCATCAAGGTATTGATAATCAGGACGATGTTGTATCTTAGTGTAATGGAATTTGACTTGAAGAAAATAGATAGGATAGTTCTTGTTCACATCTTGATATATGGAAACCTCGTTGGAATGCAAGTTAGAAACTTAGAATACATTGGACCAAAGCATACACAATAGTTAATAACATACTCCAAACAACCTTCCTACACATAACTAACCAAGTATGTGCCAATATTATTTTACAAGAGTACCCACAAACACAACAAATGAAAGATAATGATCGATGCCCCATTCCTTTCTCTCTAATTTTTTTGATAGACATCATTGAGAGGTCCTCATAATGGGTCATTAAGACAAATCATAATAAAAATTCAAAGATAAATAGCCAGTGTTATTTATATCTCTTGCCTAGTTTAAGTTTAGCTAAAGTGATTTTTGATAGTGATGTGCATCATAAGAAGGATACATCCTAAGACATGTTGATTAGAGGTTGTTTTGATGTTAGGATGATGATGCTAAAATGAGCCACTGATATAAACTTCAATGACACATCTACCTATGATTTATACTTAAGATTTTAACTTTTAGGTTCTCACTTTATGACTTGTGACACTTGTTTTCCACTTGTTTCGTCAAAGGTTGAAGGCGATGATTGATTTATTATGGGTGAAGGTTTATTGTGGGTGAAAGTGAGATGGGATGGATGGTTTTGGATTTTTGGAATATTTCAATGTTTTTGGTATTTTGGAAATGTTTTGAGGCTATTTTTGGTCTTTTGAAATTTTATGAAATGTTTTAGGATTTTTATATTTTTCTTACCTATTTAGGGTTTTCTAAGATATTTGAGGCTATTTAGGTCTTTTGAATATTTTCTATTTTTTTTGTTTTCCATTTTCAAATGTTTTTGTGTTTTCTAAATATTTGGATGTTTTGGTTTTGAAGATTTTACCAATGTTTAGGGGTTTTTGAGAATATTTGGATGTTTTCGTTTTTTCGAAATTTTACCAATGTTTAGGGGTTTTCTGAGAATTTTTGAGTTTCACCAAGAACCTAACCTAAGACCTATCCTAGGGGCCTCGAGGGCTGATCAAAGATAAGCCTTGCCTAGTTATACACAAGACCACGTAGTTCGACTGAACTCAACCTATTTACAAGATGAAATATGAATAGATGAAAGATGTCAATTTATTATGACAGAATCCTAAAGGACTAACCTAGTGTGTCTTGGGGACACATCAATGATGGCCTTGCCTACGTTCAAACTCAGAGACATCGTAGTTCGACAACAAGGACCGCTTTTTGGATTTTCGATGTTAGACCTTTTTTAGGGATTTTGATTTTTTTGGATGTTTTGGATTTTTCCTTTACAATTTTTTAAATGTTTTTGGATTTTAGCTATACCATATTTTGCAAATGTCTTTGGGATTTTTTGATGATCTCTTTATTATTTTTTTTTGGATTTTTTATGAGATTTTGAGGAAAACAATACCTAGATAATGATGTCGATGCCAGACTGTGTCGTAGAAAAAAGTACCCTTTTCTTGACATGAGATTAATTGGATTAATGAGTTCTTTATTTAGGTTTTGTGAGGCATATTATGTGCCACACTAGGTCTTGGACCTTTACAAATTGAATAAAATATTGATGTCTTGTAGGGACTTGTAAAGGACTTTCATGCTTTCTAGACCTAATGAACCTATTTTCTTTAATTCAACATTATAAAACATATTTAATTACATCATCACATCAATATAGAAGGCTTGTAAAGTTAATTTAATGTTAAACTAGTGTTGTAGTGTGTTTTACACATTCACATTGGTTCTTGTGCCTTCCTAGGCTATGTGGACCTCATTTTAGTGTAGTAAAGTGCATTTAATTACACTTTCACATTGAATTGTGTGTCCCAAGCCCTATTTTACATTTACATGATCATTAATAGGCCCCTATTAACCCATATTGTGCATCCCGAGGCATAATTTGATCAAATAATTGACATAGTCATCATATAAGCCTAATTTTCTTACTTCTTAGCATTCCAGCTAGCAAAAATGACCCCTTAGGGACCCATTCACCATTATTGGTGAATTATTCCCATCTAGGTGGGACCCATTCACCATTAGTGGCAAATGAGTCCCATTTTGAGTCATTTTTGGGGTTTGAGCGAGAAAAAATAGGTTTTAGCTTTAATTTTTCTTCATGTCGGCCTGTGATGAGGTATTAATGGGTAAATAGGATTAAATGCCTCTAAATACAACCTTCTAATCCCTAATTTACATCTCATTCTCATTATTACATCTCTCATCATTGTTTCATCATCTATCTTCTCATTCAAGTCAAGCAAGCTAGGGTTTCTTCATCTAGATTGCTCCCTAAGACATGCAAGGGCTGAGTCTTCATGTTTTTTGTAGATATACAAGATAAAACATCATGGAAAGGTAATAAATTCCATTTTTCATGTTCCATTCCACTTTTTTCATCATTTTGGTTTAATTACCTAAACAAGGTTTGACCAAGGCAAATCCTATGCCCTAACAATCAATAATTTCTCTTTCTTGTCTTGTTTGTATGTAGATTTAGGACTCTTAGAGGCTTAAGAATCATTGAAGATTATATTTAAAATTCATTCAAGTCATCTCTTCATCATCTAAGTTAAACTATCAACAAAAAGTCACTTTTAGACTCAAATAAATGTTTAAGAAGCAAGCATCTATAGGGAGTAGAAGTGTAGACTGAAAGCTCGGAATCAACCTTTGAATATTTAGAAATTCAAAAGTGGACTGATTCACCATGGGTGGTGAATGAGTCCCATTCTACCGGTCATTTTGGTTTTCTGCATTTCTAGATACCCTTTTGTCCAAAGCGGCTCCGTTTAGTTTTACAAAATTGCCGGACTAATTTGCCGAGGGATGGAATGAGTCCCTCCCATGCCAAAATTAGCATTAGCAACATTTAAAAATAATTTTTCAGTCTCCTTCAAAGTTCCAAGTGCACACTTTAAGTTTCATTCATTTATGTTTAGCTTTGCATTTGTTTCTAGTTCATTGTTGTAATACATAATGTGTTTTCAAACATCACTTGTTTCTTAGGCTTTGCATTCATATTCTATAAATTTCATAGCTTAGATGCACTTAGGTCATTCCATTTAGCTCATAAAACATCATACACATCCAAATTTGAGTGATACATAAGCATTTTTGACCCTATCTCTCTCCTTTTAGGTTAAAAACCTAGAAGTGCAAGAGTAGTCCATAGGGTCCCAAAAATCTATGTTTCACACACTATGAGGTATAAGACATGGATCAAGAGTTATTTGAAAACAAAAGTGAAATAACCTACCCCCAGTGTCTAGCAATTCTTCATAATGCAATGGATAACCAAGATAGGTAATGTATATGTGAAGATTTTGGCAGAGTTTTAGCATGCTAGATACGGGCTATGGGACTTCACAAGACAAAATGGTAAACAAACTATCAAAATTTTTCCATGAGTAGTGTTGAAGTATACGTTGAATCATTGTCAAGATCAAGATAAAGAAGAATATCTAGATAAATATGGATTGGGTGGAGGGAAAAAATCATTGGATTTATCATGACAAGGATGAGATGCATCTATTTGAGAAGGATCATATAGACACTCAATTCTACTCATGATGCCTATTTTCTAGGTTTTCATCATGGTACTTTCCCAAAGTGCCGCCATAGTGGTTTTCAATGGAGGATGATTTTTATACTATTTGATTGATTTGATTGATATATTTGGAAATTTTAGCCTCATGTTGAACCACTTGGTGGTACTAATGTAGAGGCCACTGTCATAATGTGCCAATGGTATCCTTCTTGAATAAGGTTCTTTGCTAAGATATGTCTTGAATGCAACCTTGAAGGACTCTGATATGCCTTGTGGATACTAGAATTTACCTTGTCTATGTGTTCAAATCATGATAAAGTTCCTTTAGAATCCTTATGATCAAGGGTAGCTGCCAACACATGGTCAATGTGAGAATTCGATATTTTGAATGGAGTGTATGGTGACATGTATGAAGAAATATGAGATGTATTGGTTGATGGTTTAGAACCTTTGACTCTTAAAACTTGGGAAGATGAGTGATGATGGATGGGGATGGATTTTTTCATGGAATTAGGACCAACCACTTGATATACATTATTCCTTACTTGAGAAGCTTTCTTTTGTATTTGAGGACTCTTTTGATGGATATATTTCCCTTTTTGATTTTTCCCCATAGTTTCTTCGACTAATGGGGTTTTGGAGGGATGATTTTCTTTCTTTTTCTTTGGTATACATTTGTATTTCCTTTGTCCTTTTTGCTTGACTAGTTCATTTTTTTTTATGATCTTCACCTTGCTTGGATAGTAATTCTTCTTCGTACATTGGTCCCAATTTGTGTATGATATGATTGGTGAATGCCAACTAATGAGATGGCTAGTTGTAGCATTGACTACATTTTCATCATAAGGATCCTTTGTGCCCCATATGTTGATGTTTGTTGTAGAGAAGATTTCCCCCATTGTTGTGAAGGTATTATCAATACCTAATCCTTTGCCTTGATAATGTATCCTTTGATCCATAGCCATTGAATATGACTTTTTCATGAACACATGATATTGCTATGGGTTCTTGTTGTTCAAGAATATGAACTATTTTCTCTGGTTCTATGACATCATTCTTTGATGATACTTCTTGAAATTATGTTGATGCTAGCTCAAAATATGTCAATGATGCATAATCACTATAAGAATCAAGAATCTCGACTATTGCTTGCTCTTGTGTAGGAATATAAAGAGTGGGAGACTCATATTTTGGATGAATAAAAACTATATGTCCATATGAAAGAAACATCTCAGGAGTGATATTGGGGACATCTTTGGAGTTTAAAATGGTTTGGAAGATGTCTCTTAGTTATTTTTGAAACTTTGGGGATAGGGGTTCTTGACTTGACTTGATTTAGAATAACTTTCGTTATCCTCAAGAGCCTCCTTTTGACATAATCCTTTCGTGGATTATATATCATTGGTAAAATAATATTCACAATAGTTTCTGGGTATGGATGCAACAAGTGATTTTTGTAGCTCATTTGGAACTTCTTCAACATGCCCAATCTTTGAGTCATATGTGGGAGAGATATCACAATATGATATCCACTTGATATCATTATGATATAAAATAGTGCTAAATAGTGTTGATGGGTTTGGACTTTGTTTTAAAATAGTATCTTGATACATATATGATTCCTCATAGAGAGTGTAAATATGTCCTAACATGGTATCCTAGGTATTGTTTTAAGTTGATGCATTTATCGAATCTTTTGTTTTTCCATGATCAGGCATAGGGTTCATGTACATTTTCAAATTTTCATTCCTATATTTTTTATCGACCTCAATGTCTCTTCGTTCAATAATATTCTCTATTAGATGCTTGAGCCTAAAATAGTTTTGTGTGTTATGACCTTTGTACTGGTGAAATTCACAATAGTGATCTTCTCTATATCTACGAGGTTTGATTTGTGGCTTTTGATAGTTTGAGAAATCTGGGAGTGTGATAAGGTTAGACTATATCAACCTCTTCAACACATCTTCCATAGGTTCCCCTAAGGGAGTGAATTTTCGCTTAGGAGCATTGTTTGTTGTCTATTGTCTGCATTGAGTGTTTGTAGCACTGATTTTTTTATTGTTTGGTGGTTGCATGTATAATTGTTGTGTATTCATGGTTTGGGTTTTTTCTTGTCTAGGAGAAGTTAAGACCACCTTTGCATAAACAACACCATCACTAGTAACATTCTTGCTCCTAGCCCAATAGTGGGGCTTGTCATTAAAACTAGTGGATGGGTGGTTGTCTTTATACACTTGTGTATTTCCCTGTGAGATTATGGATCTCTTAATGTTAAGGGCTCTAGGAAGAAGCTTGTCATAAGAGGTAATGCACTACATTTTCAAGTGGAAGGATAGATATGGATCTAGATTTTCTATGATAATGGCCACTTGTTGTTCATTGGGAAGTGGCCACTTTCTTTTACTAGCTCTTTGTCTCCACCATTGCAAGAAATTAGAAAAATATTCCCCTTTGTTTTATCTAAGAGTGTATAGTTCTTCTAGACTTACATCCATGTCGAGATTGAAGGAGAAGTGATATATGAATTTTTCAATGATTTCTTGGAAATTTTTGATCTTGAGGGTATTTGAGAAAACCAATCCATGGCAAGACCTATTAAACTTTGTGCGAAAAGGTGCATCAAATAGGACTCATTATAGGTAACCTTCACACACATGACATTAAACTCTTTGATATGGTCCACATGACTTCCTCTCCCTTTGTATTTTTTGAATTTGGGGATTTCAAAACTAGGAGGGAATGGTACCATTGAATTTTTTTGATAAAATGGATATGGACATAAGTTTTGTGTATGGGGCTTCTTTGCCTTTCCCATTAAAATTTCTTGGATTTCTTGTGACAATGCCTTAAGTTGTGATACTAGATAGTATTTTAGGTTTGGTGGAGGAACATATGTTGGGATGATGGATGAGTTGTATATGGTATTTTGATATGATAAGGTGTTGTATGGGGTGTATGGCAGTGTGAGATTCTGTGAAGGTGATTGAGGTGTTGATGTATATGTTCCCAATGTGTTTGGGTTGATGATGTTTTGTTGAGGGTTATAGTATAAACCCTATTGGTCTTGTTGTGTGAGCATTTGTTGTCATTGGGAATATTGTTTAGCTAGTAAGGCTTGCTTCTATTGTGCTTGTTGTTGTTGGGCTTGTTGTTGTGTGGCTAAGTCAACTTGTTGGGCTTGTTTTTGTTGCACTACTAAGGCAACTTGATATTGTTGTTGTGCTACTAATGTTTCTTGTTGTTGTTTTTGTTGTTGGACAACTTGTTGATAAGCCTATTGTTGTGCTACTAGGGCTACTTGATGAGTTTGTTGTTGTTGTTGCACTACCAAGGATGCTTTTTGTTATTTCTCTTGATATTTTACTTCCAAGGCTACTTTTTTTAGTTGTTGTTGTTGGACTACTTGTTGGTAAGCCTACTATTCTTGTTGTAAAACTAAGGAATGTGCTTGTAATGTAGGATCGATTGATTGTTGAGACATCTATGATATTTTTTGTGTGTGTATGTTTTGAGCAAGTAATGGATTGTTGATGAGAGGTTGAGAGTTCCATTGGTTTAGCATTCCTTGCAAGATAGTGGATTGAGGTGGAGGAATGTAAGTTTGAGATGCCAATTATTTTGCATGGTAAAGGGGACCATGGGAAATGATGAAGATGATGCCATTATATTTTGCTATGGTAATGACATACTAGGACCTTGATTCCATTGATTAAAAAGGTTCCCTTGTTGTATTTGAGGTGTGACCAAGGTATTACATTGGTCGATGGGATTTGTAACCAAGGTTTTGTTTTGATTTGGGTTGATGATAGATGGGTTTGATGTGGATGGTGAATTGACTTGATTAGCTTGGGTAACCACTTATTTCAATGTGTCAATGGGATTTATAGAACCAATTTTCTAGGGTTTATTTTGTGTGAGTGTTAACTTTCCCTTGTTTTTGTACTTGAGGTACTTGGTTCACATTACCTTGCATAACATTAGGCATACTAGGGGTATTTTTGATGATGGATGAAGATGGTTGTGCTCAAAATGTTGAGATTGTTGTGGTGTCATGGAATGTAAGTGGTTTTCTAAAGGTTGGTATCTAACTTGTGTCTTGGGGAAGGTTGTTGGTTAATGGAATGGTCATTTTGTGAATACCCAAAGTTGTGTTTGTTCCTAGACATGAAGTGAGACCAAGGTTGGTTCCTAGCCGAGTTGCGCAACTAGATGTTAAGGGTTGACTTGGAACAAGGGATGGGGTTGGTGGAATCGAAGAAGAAGTCAAGCCTTGTGTCAATGATTGTGCAACAAAAGATGGGGAAATTGGAGCCACATTTTCTAAGGCTTGATGTTCCATGATTTCTTCTCTAGTAAGTCCAAATGGGTTGTTTATGATATCTTCTATCTCATATGGCCCTGATTGAGATGAGGGATTTTGCGATAGGGTAACATGAATTCTCAGATCAAATTCTTGGGGATTTGGATCACTGATGGTAGATGAGACTTTGGTTTTCTCCAAGATTATTTTGTATTTTGATCTTGTTGTAACCATAGATTGTGGGTCAACAATGGAAGAGGTGTGTTGAGATTTGTAATGTTTGAACTTTCTAGTTGACTCAAATCTAGGTAGAAGGGATGTTCTATTTTTTTTGGAGAAATGATGATAATGGGGGATGAAAAGGTGGATGATGTGGGAAGTGAATTTTACAAATTTTTTGGGATGACGCTTTTGACCTATGTTTTATTTTTTGATGTTAGGATAAAAGATTTTTATGAACTTGGAAATATTTAGGGTAGACTTGTGACCTTCAAGATAAACTAGTAAAAAGATGATAATTAACTCAAATAAATGCATGGAAAAGGATTCATTTCACATATAAAGTAGCTAAGTTAGGGGTTGGTTTGATAAATGCCCAAGTCAAAAAGTGTTAGTGTATTCAAAAAATTTGCAAAGTTTGGTGAAGTGAAGGATGAAATTTGATGGAGGGGTGGATGAAGTGTTTGGCCCAATGTTGACCTAAAGTGAACCTTTGTTTTGCAAGACCAAGGTAGTCATGAGAAAAATGCTATACCTCTAAAGTGATGAAACCCTGAGAACTCAATGATTTTGGTAAAATAGGACTCAAATGATTTTGGAAATAGGACCCAATGATTTTGACAATAAAATTCAATGACTTTGGATAATGGAACTCAATGATTTTTCCAATGTTTTTATTATCTCAATTTGCTTGTTTTGGGGAGTCAAATTTTGAACATACATCAATGTGGGGTGTTCATTTTATTTAATCTTGGATTAATGAGGTTATTTTTACCACAAAAAATTGTCTTGGTTATGTTTTCAAACTAAATGTTTATGTCAAAAACATCATAACTTTCACAATTTCCATTTTGTGAGAATCATGAGGTTGAAGCCATAATTGCCTATGTTGTCTTTGGAAAATATGGATTTTGATATAAGTGAAGATATTTAGAAATCTCTAAGGATATAATCCTAAGGACAAGTAGTAATATCAAGGATATCTTCAAAAGATATCCATATTTAGGCTAAAGTGTTTTAAATTTTGAGGAAGATAGTGAATGTTTTTTTTT